>JACM01012730.1:0-19360 GCA_000787095.1 Periophthalmodon schlosseri
CACCCCCGGCCAAACTATGAAAAAATTTGGTAAAAGTGTAAATGTGATCAGACCTACCATGTTAGAAACTGCGAGGTCCAGTACACGACTCTCCAGAACACTGGTAGAACCCCGTCAGGGATGTAACTCCACGGCTGCTCACACACTTTGGGTTCACTGCAGAGTCGGACAAATCAGATTATAACAACACAACATGGTAATCACAAGAATTACTTTATCGACTTATCGTTCAAGAAATAAAAGCTCTAATAAGAAACTTTATTTAATTTTTGGCTGCTCATAAACATTTGAGTTACTGATACAAACTAACTGCTATTTATTTCTTGCAGCTTATGTCTTTTTTAAAGTATTGTTCATTTAAAAAGTGATTACTGGTATCCTGCCTATTGCTTATTGGGGCAGTGACATAAAGTGGTTTTAATATTGTCATTATTATTTTCTTTAACAATTTATCGTATTTACATTTTTTTGTCCTGAAAGACCCAACACTAGGCTCACTGTTAGCGTCACTATGTCCTGTTCAATTTTATCTCTATGGAGGTTTTTGCAGAGTCACGCTAACATTTATAAATATTTAAAGATGAGGCAGTGGACAGGGAGCTTCAACATGTTAAACACATCACAAATAAAATGAATACTTCACCAGAGACACTTCTGTGTTTAGAAAGAGACATGTTTGTGTCTAAATGCTAACGCTAATGCTAATTTTGAGGCATAATAAATATTAAAACAGCGCCACAAATTGAAGTATTCTACATTTAAAAATAATTGGGTAGTCTTTTTTAATTAATTTGATTGAAGTATTCTAATTTAAAAATAATTGGGTAGTCTTTTTTAATTAATTTGAATTTTAATAGGTTGTTTACTTTATGTTTTCAGATTTTAATAAAAGTGACTGTTAGCTTTAAGACGCAGTGAGCTAGTTAGCGTGCTACTGTACACAGAGACTATTATAAGAAAAGGGACAGAGAAGTAGTTCTAACTGGGGCTGAATGATTTTGGGAAACATCTCATCGCGATTTATTGTCGAATATTGAAATTACGATTCGATTTGTGGTTGAGGTTTTAAAATGAAGCTATTTAGTTCACAACATACATTTTAAAAACACATCCATAAGCGTTAACACTTGAGAAATGACAGAAAAAGAGTTCATACATAATAAGACCCTATGGAGACCGAAAATGTTGTCGTTTGCTGTGGACACTGTATAAGTAATTGTAACGTTTGTGTGTTGATAACGGTGAGAATTCATATTGTGATTTTGATTTTGTTTTTATTTTACATATATAATTCCAGCTGGTGTATGTTGTAGTGTGTTTTTAAAGATCGTCGAATGCTGTCTGTAGAGCGTCTTACCTTGCACCTACATTGTTGATAAGGCATTGTTTATAGACGGTCTGAAACAAAAAAAATGGTCTAGATGAGATAAAGATAGCGGCAAAGTAACTGCTGCTGCTGCTAAATGATTCTGAATAACACGTTAACTGACCCAAACAACAACCAAACAACCCAAACCCCAAAACTCTTAGTTCCTTAACTCCTTTTCCTTAACTTTATCACTTTCCATGACCAATCACAGCAAACCATCGCTCTGGAGCCAACTATGTGCGACAGTGGTTAGAGCAGTGGTCCCCAAACCCGAAGGCTGGAGGGTCAGTTCCCCCTCGGGCCAAGTTCTGTCGTTGTGTCGTTGGGCAAGACACTTCACCCACCTTGCCTAGTGTGAATGTGTTGTGTGCGTGAGCGTTGGCGGCGGTTGGAGGGGCCGATGGCACAGATTGGCAGCCCGTAACAAGTGTAAGGCATTATTATTACTACGACTATCTCACAAAAATCTATTATTTTTTGATTGGTCAGTTTCCTGAAGTAGGAGGGGCTACGAACAAGAGGCTGGGGGTAAGAAAAATTAAGCGTAAAATTAGGGCTGTAGACGACTAAAGTCATGTCCTGCTGATCGATTAGTCGACTAAAAACTATTGCCTTTGACTAGTATCTCTATGTATCTGACCCAAACTGCACTCACAAGACCACACCTGCAGGGGGAGCTCACGCATAAACTACTATTTACACAAAAAAAAGGACTAGGAAACAATGTATTTATATATAGAGAGAGAGATTAAACTTGTGAATCATGAGTTTAATCCGCCTTTTTACGTAAAATACCACAAAAATATCAAATCTTCAGTTGACTCACTCACTCACTTTCTGCTGTTGTCCCATATAAATCCGTATAATCTAAATTGGTTGACTAAGACTCCATCAAGCGATTAGTCAACTAAAAGACTAAAGGCCCACAGCCCCGCGTGAAATAAAAGTGTAAAGTTGTGCACCGTGCTGACGTCAAACGGGAGGATGAACACGATGAGGAAGCAGAGGTACCACGCCAGCAGAGTCCCTAAAAGCACCAACCGCTGCTGCCTCCTCAGGTCCCCGTATCTGTGCAGGAGGAACAGGGCCAAGAAGAAAACCACGACTACCACAACTCCGAGCACCGCGCCACTCATAACGGCCAGAGAGTGACCCTACGTCAAGGTCTCATGACGAGGAGAGCTGGGGGAGAGGCAGAGACAGACGGAAAATTAGCAAAGAATGAGGGGAATGGGCAAAATGAATTCAATAACTGATGTGAATACAAAGCTAGTGTCACATGACGGCAACGAGAGAAAACCAGCTAACAGCAAAATGAGAAAATTACAACGTAGTGGGGTTGTTAAAAGTATCGAAAATCAGATACGAAACTAGATACTCATTTGGGCAAGTATCAATGCCAAAAATTTTTTAAAAATGACGTGGTATTATAAAAGAAAGTACTATGATGTAATGTTGAAAATGACATTCTATTCTCTAAATAAAGAGTGTTGTTTATTATCATCGTGGTATCTAAATCGGTATTGAGTATCGAGTCTATTCCTTAGCATCGAAATCATCTAAGACTCCATCGATCGTTTAATCGGCTAAACGACTAAGGGACTACAGCTTTAGTATTTGTATTAGGTCATAGGTTTGAATGGGTTGGCAATGCGACACACGCCCTGTCAACAGATAGAGCCGGGTCTGCTTTTTGATTGTTTTATGACACCGTATTTTTTTTGCTTTCATTTTGTATATCTATCATTGAAGTAACGTTTTTTTTTTTTAATTCTTATAAGTGAGTTACCCAATGTGAGTTAGTCTATAAAAATATAAAACAAAACAAACTAGTTGTCTTAAATAACCTTCCATCACCGAATTTTCTGGAGTATAAGTCGCACTGGAGTATAAGTCGCACCAGCCAAAAAATGCATAATAATGAAGAAAAAAAACATATATTTCACATATAAATCACATCTAAGTATAAGTATAAGTCGCACCTCTGGCCAAACTATGAAAAAAAGTGCCACTTATAGTCCGGAAAATACGGTACATGTTCTGTCTGTCCAGTAACGGCATTAGAATTTTACATTTAGGACTAACAGCTGATGGTAAACTTTGCATAGTGTAAAATGGGGAAACGAAACAGCAAACATGGTAGATTACACATGACTGCGTGTGTATTTTGGGACGGCTCGTACACTCTCT
Source organism: Periophthalmodon schlosseri (assembly GCA_000787095.1). Classification (NCBI taxonomy): domain Eukaryota; kingdom Metazoa; phylum Chordata; class Actinopteri; order Gobiiformes; family Gobiidae; genus Periophthalmodon; species Periophthalmodon schlosseri. Next base: position 3,560 of record JACM01012730.1, read on the forward strand.
TCTTTTGGAACGACATACTTTTGTCTGTGAATAGAAAGCTTGATACAAACCTACAGCTTAATCCAAAACATATACTTTTTGGTGTTTTCGAAAAAGATACTGCAGCAAAAAAATAACAATAATATGTCTTGAACCTAATCCTATCAAAATATCATATTCATTGCTGTAAATTTTCTAGGCAGAAACCTAAATTTGTTGTATTTCAGTCCCTTTTTTCCTCTTACACAAAAGCCTTAAAACAAAAGCTCTATGTACAGAATTTGAAATATAAAATGTAATATTGTATTTATTATTTTGTCTATATTGGTTTAATACATAATGCAACAACAATGTGAATGTAAAAGCTTAAGCCTCTAGCAATGTTTTTGTTTATAGCATTGTATATTTGAATTAAAATAAAATAAAATAAATGATTGCGTGGGTTTATAGCCTTAACAGCGTATTTTTATGGTCTTTTTTAAAAGCTGATAACTATTTGTACCGTAAAACGTGTTATCACAAGTTATATATCAGAAACGATAATTACTTAACAACATCTCCTTACATTTGCCTACGGCTCCAAGAATCACTGACACGATAAACAGGTTTAATTAAATAATCTAGGCATTTTACTTCGCTGAAATCGCTTTAAAATGTTAGATTCGTTATAATAAATTTTCAAAGTTTGATAGCTCAGATCAGTTGTTGTGTTTGTCTTTCTTTCTGTCTAACACGTTGCTTGATTTCTGTCGTTTTAGTCTTGATCTGAATAAGTTTATCTTTAGTTAACTCTAAACAAATCAAACTTATATTTATTTGCGTTGTCATACCTTTATTCTGGGCGTTTTCTTTCATAAACGAGTCCAGGGTTACACGATGTTCCCATGCTCTTCACAGACAACTGTACACAACAACCACGCAGCCTTTGAAACGTCATCACGTAACGCCAGCGCGCGCTCCCGGTTTGTTTTACGCCGCGCGGGATTGTGGGTATCGTAGTTCATGCGGGATTTCTACGGTAGACTTGTAGTTTACTATGTTATTGTGAGTTTTTTGAAAATAAAATATTCCATAAAAAATAGACTCTCACCCAGGAATTGTTTCTTAAGCCTAGTAACAAAATTAAATCTGTTTAGGCCGTTAAATTGCAAGAAAATTACAAATTGTTAATTTTAAAAGTGCTCTGTGAAACTTTTCTGGTGGATGGTTTGTGGTTGGTCGTATTTAAAGTTTATTATATCATATTAGGCAATAATTAATTTGGATACAAATATTGTTAGTACCAGTGATGGAAGAAGTACTCAAATTTGTTACTTAAATAAAAGTACAGCTACTAGAGCAAAAAAAAATAAATTAAAAAAAAAAAAAAAAAAAAAATCTACTTATATAAAAGTATTTATAAGGCTGATTTTGACAAAGATTTGTGTTGAATTTTGTTCAACAGAAACAACTGAATCAATCTTTTTATTCTAGCTGTTTTTATTTGTTTATACGTTGTTATATTTTTGTTTCTTCAAACTATGAATGTGTTAAAAAATAAACCCTCATCCTTTTCTGCAGGTCTCTATAAACTATAATAAAAAATAGTAAAAGTGAAGTAAAAGTAAAACGTATCCACTTTAAAATCTACTTAAGTAAAATACAGATATATAAGAATTGCACATAAGTTTATTTCTTTTACTTCGTTGAGTTCCACCACTGGTAGTAGGTTTGAATGGGTGGGCAAGAATTTAATTTGGGTGGGCAATAAAATTAACAAAATTAAACCTGTTTGCGTCTATAAATTGCATAAAAATTACAAATTGTTTGGCTATTATTATTAAAAGTGCACTTTTCTGGTGGATGGTTTACCACCCACTTGTCTCCATGGAGATGCCGTTACATTAAACCAGGTCTCCAGGTGAAGTTACAGCTCAGATCTGTGGAGAGGGACAGTGCGAACAGAGACAGAGTTTTGCACGGTATTTAATAACACTACTGCAAGATGGGAGTTTAATGCTATACCGTGGAACATTCAGAGCAAAGCAATAAGAAATGTTTGTTTGGGATCCCGAATACACACTTGAATACTTTACCCAGATGTGATATAAGTCTGTATAAAAAAATAGATAGAGAGATATTATTATGGATTTAAGGAAAGTCTCTAAGAAGCAAAAACAAAAACATATGTGGCTTATTTTCTCATAAATCCTGACTCTTTACCCTTAGGCGCTTCGTACAGGCCTAGCTTTTGATTCTCTTCATTTGGTTGAAATAACATATACATTTATCTTGTATATCTTTTTACTTTATTTTACTTTATTTTAGATGTAAGGCAGTGTCCAGCAGTGATCTGACCAGAACTGAAGAAGCGGCTTGGATGAGCAGCGAAACGTCTTCACTCCTACAACGTTTTGTCCAGTTGACAGATTTTACTTTTGGCTTTTACTGCGGATCAGACCTGGACGACCGAGGGATTACGCAGATTAAATTCCCCACTGACAAATAAAGGTTCTCGTAAATATCTTCCAATACATTTCATGAAGCACATCACACGTCGACAGTAACGTTTTAACGGTTTAATAGCACCAAGGCGTACGATTCAAAATACCGTAAGATACAATAATATTTAAAAAAAAAAAAGTTGAATGCAATGCAAAAGCGCCGTCAGTGTTGCAGGAATAACCACACGTGAGGGTCGTCCGTGCAGAGTGGGGCCAGTAGATTCAAACACACGTCGCGATGCTCCAACAACATCTCCGCGTGAATCACCAAGTCCAAACACAAACGCTCCAACGCCTCCAGGCACAGGGACCACCCGGGGACCACCCTCCTCCGCTCGCCCAAGGCCTCCTCCAGCGCCGACCACCCCGGGACCCCTCTCCTCCGCTCGCCCAGGGACTCCGACCACACCGACCCCGAGAGCGCCAGCGACTCCGGCCAGTCCTCCAGCAGATCGTCCACGGCGTCCATCGGGCGCGGAACCTCGGAAACCCCGGCAAACCCGAGTCTGGTTGTGCGTAAAGTTCAGACTGTGCGGATATCGGAAGGTTGCCAGGTGCTTAACCATCTGTCGGCTTGTTTTCTGACCCCTCCCTCTCTCAGATTAGTGTCAGTGCAAGTCCAGTTAAATGCTACTGAACTCTATTTGTCCCGCTTCAGAAATAAAACAAGCGCATCTATAAAACTGTAACTGCTTTTGCTGATTTGCTCTTTCTTAAAGCTTCACAGTCGTGTTAGAACGTTGTTACCGCCTCAAAAACACCTGGAGTTGCGTTTCGTTTCGTCCGCACACGTTTGAGTGACACTTTATTATTAGTCTGTCCACATCTCCAAACCTCAAAATGCTCTGTTCCACCTTGCGATGTCATGAAGCTGCCTTTCACCTGTAGTTCAGCAGAGATGGGCAATTCCAGGGGTGAAGGTGCACGGAGTGGAGCACTTCCTGTATTACCGCGTGACATCACAAGGTGGAACGGGGTGTTTTCTGTTTGGGGCAAGAACTAAAGCCTAAACATGAAGGGTTAAATGTGTGTTAAACGTGTGTGAGCGAAACAAAACACAGCTCCAGGTCTGTTTGTGACGAGGAAACAACATTAGAACATAGATCAGAAAAGTGCATATGACAGATTAAAATACTTTTTAACTAAAACATATTTAACACAATTATATTTAAGATTTTACAAAAAATGTGGCCTAATTTTAACTAGTTAGTATTTGAATTCTGGTGCAGATTCTGATGTTTGTTGCTGCTTGGCTTTCGTACAGTTTCTCTGCCGATTGTTTTTTTTACAGGTTACAATTACAAGTCAGCTCTGTGGAGAAGCTCGTGGCAAGGATGCATTGTTTTTCCAAGATATTTTTGAGAAAGGAAGTTCAAATTAATGTCATACTGTGGAACATTCAAAGCAAAGCAATTACACATATTACTAGTGCAAAGTGAATTATGGTGTTAATTGTTTTTTCTGTTTTCTGTTTAGAAGGCAGTTTATAACAAAGAATCAGGGATATTAACTGTGAAAAAAATGAATAAATCCTGCATTATTCTTAACTTTACGAGCACAACTTTATAACAACAGATGCCTTGGGGCAGATTGATGGAAGTGTGACTGCCAAACTCTGAATTTGAACCCTGCCAGTCTCACACAATCACACAATCACACACCACATTCATTCGTACATAGCGAGTTGGGTGAAGTGTCTTGCTAAAGGACATAACAACAGCCTGGACTGGATGAAGAGGGCGCGAAAGGTCGAGTTACCGTCGAAGTTGGGCTATGAGTTTAAGAATAGAAAATAAAGTGAGGAGTTAAGACGAAACTGTATCATAAATTGCGCTGGTGTAAGTTTTTTTATCACCACAACTGCACTGCTCGGATTCGGCCACAAGATGGAGCTGACAAACACGCCATCGCACGTGGACGTCGCACGAGGACGAAAGCGCGCGGTAAGTGTATGAAAAAGTCAATAAATCTTCAAATACAGCTATTTAAAATGACAAAAATAACGTATCTGAGACAATAGAGAACATAATAAGTGCATGTTTACCTGGCGCCGCTGTTTAATTTCAACATTATAATGAAAAAAAAAAAAAAATAGCCTACGTCGTGGCTATCTTGACAAGTTTTGCGTTCCCTGTTTAGTTGTCCATTCTTGTATTTATTTGCTTATATTTATAAAACAGCAGATGCACATTTGTGTTGTGTTTTTTCAGTGGCAACATTAATTTTAATAGTAAGAGAGAGAACTTTGTGTTTTTAATTCAAAGGCACAGAACCGCATAAACTCCAAAACTAGCGTCGCTAATGAATTTCACAACATGTTTAAGCGATATTTTGTGATTTTATTTGAGTTTGATCTGATTCATATTATATTAGCCAGTGTTTAAAGACGCACCCTGTAACTTTTCTGGTCGGGGGTCTGTCTGCCTCTGCTTGTCTCCATGGAGATGTTACACCGTGTGGCATTAAACATATCCAACTTGCGTTTATTCAATTACAGGTATTTTTATGGCTTGAAAAACCTTGTGAAAAACATGCATCCTGACTGTTAGCGGGATTGCCTCTCCACAGATCAGACTTTTAACTTGATCTGGTGGTTCCGTTGTCTCCATGGAGATAGATACATTTTATACCGTACTGGCAGTGCTGGATGAAGTACTCAGTTTTGTTACTCAAGTAAAAGTATCACATGAACAAATCCACTTAAGTAAAAGTATTTAAGCACCCGTTAAAAAAATGTAATTTAAGAGTAAAAAGTAAAAGTATTTCACACAAATGTTGTTAATTTAAGTGTGAAATGTAGTGATATTGATTAAAAATGAGGCATATTTTGGTCAACTGGAGCCTTATGAATCTATTTCTTAATTTTTCTCGTGAATTTTGTGTATTTATTTTTGTTTGCCCAAAGCCGAAGCTTGAACTCGAAAACTTTAGTCAGGATGTTACCACGAACATGGTAAAAATAACCGCTCAAGTCATAGGAAAAGGAAAACTTTTTAGTCGAGTTAAAAAGTGTAGTGGAGTAGAAAGTACAGATACTACTCTCAAATGTAGTGAAGTAAAAGTAGCCATACCTAAAAATTCGACTTTATTTTTTCTTTATTTCTTTTCTTTTTATTTATAATTAAAGTACAGTACTTTACTACGGTAATTGTACTTCGTTAACGTCCGCCACTGCATATTGGCGAATGTAGATGGCGCTAACATCTCCATGGAGACGAGCAGGTCGCCAACAGTCCACCGTAGTGCACTTTTAATCCTGAGTTTCTGTTCTATTTTCAGATTTTCAGACACTGTGCGTGTTTCCTTTTTGATGCGTCGGTGTCTTTGAAACAGGAAAGAGAGCGTAAAAGGGAAGTAGATTTTCCTGTCTGAGCTTCTAAGAGACGATTTCCTCTTTCTCTTCCGTTTCCCCGAAGCTTCTCTCTGGTCCGTGTCGTTGTGCTTCATACAGACATATTCAGGCTGATACGGCGTCTTCATCGTCATCTTCCTCGTGTGAAGCTCCTCTGCCGCGTCCTTTGAACTGCTCATCGTAATGTGTCGCAATCTAATCGAAATCTAATCGAAATCGGAGTTTTTAGATGCAAATGATGTCGTTGTGTCCTTGGGCAAGACACTTAACCGTCTCGTCAGCGTCTGCGCGCACTGGTGTATGAATGTGTGTGTGAATGGGTGAGTGGTTCCTTGATTTGAGTGCCATGAAGGTGGAAAAACGCGATGTAAAAATGTGACTATTTTTACCATTTACCATTGTACTGCCATATCTTCTCAATCAATCTCAGTTACTATAAATATATATATGTACTTTTTCTCTTTTTTTTTTTTTACTTGTGGGCCGCCGTGTTAGTTTGAATACAAAACAGATCATGCATTCATCTGATTGGCTGATCCGCACGTCAGTCACATCCATTGGAACTCGGGGAGATAAGACAAAGACGTTTTTTTTCTTCATTTAGACAATAGAATGTGTTTTTTAACATTAAATAACAGTACTTTCTTTTCTATTCCCATGTGGCCGTATATCTGTGTAATCCCTCAGTCGTCCACTAGGTTCCACAGTGGTCCATGGCCGTTTACTAGTCTGTGTGTCTTATACTTGATCTGATACAGCTCCAGATCATTCTAAAAATATTCAGGAAAGGTTCATTTCTGTCCTGTGAATGTGACTTTTTTTAGTATCGATGAGCTGCTCGAATGAGTTTCTAGTTCCGACACTAGTTTTAGTATCGATTAGTGTCTGATTTTCGATGTTTTTGACTTTTTAGGCTAGTTTAACAATGAAACTTTGCAAAAATATAAGGCGGTGTTTGCAATCAGGCAAGTATAATGTCCGTTTCTAATTGCAAACAATGAAATATCTCGTCTCGGTGAGGTCTTACTCTTCATAAAAGCTGCCGACCCTGTAGTTTAGACGTCTACAAACATGTTCTCAAAAGCATGTGATTCTTGGATTAGTTTATTAGTTCATGTTTCAGTTTTCTCTCAAATGTTACCGCTCTTGGAACAGCCGGAAGCCTTCAAAAGATGCGCTCTAAACTCACTCTCAGTTCTTTATTTGCCACAGTTTCCGTAAAAAAAAAAAAAAAAAGCAATTAGATATTTTTTTCCATAATCATTGAACCATTGTGCGCGAACCAAACTGCTCTCCCAGCGCGACCATAACACAAACGGCTATGAGCGCCGCGAGACCCGGGTTTGAAGTCCGCAACACCCGATCCATGGGAAATCCTGCCGCACAATGACGCGGCGGGACAATGCGCTCCCAGTTCTGCGTGTCCCCGGAGGGCCACCGTAGACTACAGATCTGATAACCTGTCCTGGATACATCTCCCCCCTGAGAGGACCACTCCCATCTGAAAACGCAGCCCGGTGGAAGGACTTCTAATGTTGTTCTTGCAGTTTTGTTATGTTTTATCAAATTTTATATTATACCAAAAGCTCAAAGAAGAGATTTTGTGCTTGTGTCGCTCTGTGGTTACAATCTACGATACCCGTGGATCGTTACGTTATAATTTGCACATTTTAAATCGCAAGTAGTAGCAACAAGTTCGCTGACTTCTGCGTTAGAAAACTGTTGTGCCCAATGGGAGCTGACGTCGCCGTAAACGTCCTGTGGATAGCTGTCGATCACGCTAACGAGTAGCGGATTTGTACCAAAATGACAACACGATGCTGCCGAATCCTACCCGTATCGCTAAGAAAATAAAATTGGAAAACGAAGTGCGTACGTCACAGTGGGCGTGTACCGGTGGACGTGAAAACGGGGGTTGATCGGCAACACGGCGTCTTGAAAATAAACGATTAAAGATTACCGTATTTTCCTTAGTATAAGTCGCACCGGAGTATAAGTCGCACCAGCCAAAAAATGCACGATAATGAAAAAACAAACAAACATATATTTCACATATAAATCGCAACTGAGTATAAGTCGCACCCCCTGCCAAACTATGACAAAAAGTGCGACTTATAGTCCGGAAAATACGGTACTCAAACATGCACGAATCACTCCAAATACAACTTCGAGAGTGTAAATGAGAAAGAGACAACTATAACATGGTTAAAAGCTCTGAAAAGTCCATTTTGCGGAACAGATTTAAATTTGGACTCCGTAACTTTCCTGGTGGAGGGTGCGTCAACTACTTGCCTCCGTGGAGATGTTATCGTTTTACCTAAAATGTTCGACGGTATGGGTTTAACGTGACTATCTCCATGGAAACGAGCGAAAGCCAAGTTAATAATAATCAGATCAGCGGTGAGGCGACCCCACTCGCGTTAAGAATGCGTGTGTTTTTGAGCAATAAAACATAATAAAACATTAAATAAATGCTAAATAGATAATGTTTAATGTCTCGACAAAGCAGTAAGTTTCCATGGAGACAAGCGGGCGGCTTACCCCTCGCTGGAAAAGTTATCTAGTACACGTTTAAATATGGTAAGGGTTTTCGGAGCTGAGAAGGTCTAGAGTAGTGGTCACCAACCTTTTTGATACTGAGAGCTACTTTATGGGCACTGAGTCATACAAAGGGCGACTAGTTTGATTCGCTCTTCTGAAATAACAAATTTGCTCAGTTTGCCTTTAGTTATACATTATTAATAATGAATAATGATAATCATCTATGTGAAGACACTGATCAGGTTAATGATTTCTTACAATAATTATCAACAATAACAGCAAGAAACAGATATCAATATTCAGCACTTTAACTTTATTAATCTCAGTAATTGAATTTAAATTTTGACACTTACATCACTACATCTCGTAGGAAAAATGTCCCATTTTCACTATCCACTGACAAACCATTTTAACAACACATGAACTATGTTGCACAATGTTTCAAAAAGTTATCAATTATGTAATGTTAAGGAAAAATTTACTTACATATTTTTAAATAAATCTCGGTTACTTTTTGTGACTTTTTCGCCGGTCTCAAGAAAAAAGACTGTTGCTTACCCAAAGCTGCCTTTCGAGCTTCCTTTTGAGTGGTTAGCGCGGTATTAGTGCGGTATTAGCATGGTATTAGCATGGTAGCTTTTGTGACACGTAGTGAAGCGTCTTTCCACATTGTGCCGCTTTGCCGTCGCCACAGTCGCTCCACAAATGAGACACACGCAGGTTTCATTTACAGTCGTAAAAAAGAACTCTTCTTCCCATTGTTGTGATAGTGATACATTTTCTTTCTTTTTTCTGCCATGTTTTTGCATCCAGCGCTCATCTTCGCAGCGCCCGTGTGCTCACTATCTACGAGCACTAGTTTTGTCACGCGCACAATACTAACCTTTGAACTAGAGGAGGTCAGAGTTCACCTTAACTTATCTAAATTTCATGTATAATGAATATATTTTTAAGATATTGTCATTTTTAAATCTATATAAATGCAAGGGTGATTAAAAAAATAGCAACAGAATAAAATTAAATTTTAGATGCAGCTCACTATTAAGTTGTGCTATTTTTAGAACCGGCCTGCGGGCGACTCGTGCAGCCCTTGGGGGCGACATGGCGCCCGCGGGCACAGTGTTGGTGACCCCTGGTCTAGAGGTACTGATACAATTAGAAAAAATTGTACATGGTAAACAACTACAGGAGCATTAACACTGAAGCCTGAAATCTGAACCACCGGTAATAAACTAACACAAGAATCACACGTTTGTAAAGATCTAAACTACAGGCACAACAAGATTTTTTCTACAAAAGACGAGGTATTTTGTTCTTTGCGGGGTACGTCCTGTTATCTAAAGCCTTCGCAGTTTTCATTGCAGAGACATTAACCATAAACCAGGTCGACACATCTGCAGTCTGACAGTTAAACAGCGAGTTCCACCTGAAAATTCTGACCTGTCTCCAGCTCGGTTTAAACTAAGTGGAGTCCAGAGAGTTGAGACGATCATGTGAACGCGGCCTTTTTAGCTGGACTCCAGACCGGCTTCTCTAGATGTGAATATGACGAGTTTGATGTGTTTCGGCCTAATCTCTGAGTGTCCCGTCTTCTCTCTGAGCGTGTGAAGTGAATGAATAATGCCATAATAATAATAATAATAATAATGATGATTGATTAATTGATGATCTTCTTTTTCCACAGATTTTTACCATTGGTCCTCCGCAGACTCTAAGGCGAGTAAAAAAAAACAAAAAAAAACGCGGTAGGATGTGCACCTTTCACCCGCCTCTGTGTTTTCCACTGCCTGCTGATATTTCAGTTTGTTGATATTTGCGCGTTTGGCCGCGGCTCCGTGGCTCTTACGGTAACCCCCCGAACGCGCCGTGTGGCCGCGGCGCTATTAAAAGCACGTGGCGTCTTTGAACACAACATTTGGTTTAGAAAACTTAAACCGCTCCGTTCTGCATTCCTTCCGTGATCTTTTTCGCAGAACTGAAGTCAGACGCGTCCTGAGTATCAGAGATACCGCTGCGTGGCTCGGTCTGCCTTCAGTCAAACGTGGTGTTATGTAAACTTGGCGTTTGTGATCTCGGTCATAAAATAGTTTAGAAATGCGTACCTGGTGTATCTAGTTTCATTCACAGACGGTTTCGTAATCTCCGTTACCCATTTGCCAAAACCTGCTTCTGCTCTTTAAAAAAAAACCAACTTCCTGCCAAATGGCTTATTTAATCTTTTCACCGTGTTACAATATCGAGTCTTAATCAAAAACGTGACTAAAGGTGCACTGACTTTTCTGGTCAAGCGTCCGCCACCTGCTCGTCTCCACGGAGATGTCGTTGCTCTGGCCGGAATGTTCCACGGTTCGCTGTAACTCTGATCTATCTTGCATTTTTACAGGTGTTTCGCTGCTAAAAATAGTACTCGCTACGTATCTGACTTGTAACTTGACCTGATGGTGACAGTTTAACCGTATCTGCGCAAAACCAAATCAGCTCTCGCCGTCCGCCAGAAAAGTTACGTAATGCGCCTTTGTGTTTCAGTAACGGCGGGTTGTTAGCCCACGTCCCTCTCCACAGCTCCCTAACCCTCTCCGTTCTGTGTTTCCACGTAGTAATCCGTCCATTGGGCCCGTCACGATAACGACTTTATCGACTTCAGTACATGACAGATTGAACAATGCTTCTTCGGGGTCAATATTTATACTTTTTCTTTGCGCTAGTCGGGAACTTTTTGTCGTTTTTTTGTACTTTTCTGAAGATTTGAGCTGTATAAGGTCGAATACAAAACTTCTATGAGTCATTAGTGTTTCATGTGTTTATTGCAGCTCATGTTCATTAAAAATACTGTACATATAGAGTCGTTTTTGGGGGGAAAAGTTGTGTCAGCGGCGTAATGACATTCAGTTTTATCGTTTATCGTCTATATTTTCCGTACCGTAACAGACCTACCATCCATACACCTTCGCCAATTCTGTTCTGATAACTTTACCACGTCAGCAAGTTGTTTTTAGCTTGTTATAGATAAACCTTTTTTCAGGTCTAACGCCCTCTACTGGCAGATTTCAGGCTTGGCTGTAGTTATCCATACACATAATAACACATTCCTGTTTTGCTTTATTAATTACACTTTGGTCCGGGTTGAAAGTCGTTCTAAAAAGTTCCCGTAGTCGTATTTTTATACAGAGCAAGACACTCAAAGCGCTTTACATCAAGGAACCACTCACCCGTTCACGCACCCATTCACGCACCACGAGGCGGGTTAGGTGTCTTGCCCAAAGATACAAAGGCGGCGTTCATCTGTGGGAGCTGGAATCGCACCGCCGACCTGTGGGTCAGCGGACAAACACTCTGCCAACCGAGCTACTAAATGTTTGAGAATTTTTCAGAACATTCCCACAGACGAGATTAGTTGATGACGAAAATGCAATAATAAATCTATAATAATGGCAAAAATAATTCTCAAAAAAGGGGAAAAAATCATGTTAAAGCGATGGGCCGATATGGATCTTTTGAGCCGATACTGAAATCTCATATTTCGCCTGCTGCTGTGGCCGGTAACTGATATTTGTCTATATTGATATTAAGCTTTTAAGATCCACAAATGAATTTCAGCAGCAGAGCTAAAACCCTGACGGTTGTGTCTTCCATCTTTCTTTGTTGTGGTCACATGAGCCGGGCCGTAACATAGTTCAAGTAAAGATCACGGATTAACTTAGAACCGTTCACTACTTCCTGTATTTTCGTACTTTTGTTCTAACAAGCTAAAACTTAACCGGTCTAATCCCACCGAACCACTGCCATATGCGTTTTAAAGGTCCTGCATTACACAAAATTGACTCTTGTGAGCTTCAAGTCGTGTTATAATGTTGTCGCCTCCTCAAAAACAGACCTGGAGTTGTGTTTTGTTTCACTCACACATGTTTGAGTAGCCCTGCGTTATTGGTCTGCCCACATCTCCAAAGCTCAAAACGCTCCGTTCCACCTTGTGATGTCATGAAGCGGTAGTTTTCAAGCTAACAGCTACGTTTTACCTTTAGTTCAGTGGAGTTTGGCGATTCCAGAGCTGAAATTATCCAAATGATTCTAGTGAAGGTGTGTGGAGTTTAAAAACACAGCGGAGCACTTCCTGTATTACCTCATGACATCACAAGGTGGAACAGAGTGTTTTCAGTTTGAGAGAAGAGCCTAAACGCGCAGGGTTTGTGTGTTAAACGTGTGTGAATGAAACAAAACACAACTCCAGGTCTGTTAGTGTTTTCAGTTTGAGAGAAGAGCCTAAACGCGCAGGGTTTGTGTGTTAAACGTGTGTGAATGAAACAAAACACAACTCCAGGTCTGTTTGTGGTGAAGAAACATAACATAGATCAGAAAATAGCGTAATATTGACCCTTTAACTCATGATGTCGATAATTTTGCTGTTTTTACTTTTTTTTTTTTTTTTTTTCACCTTCTTTTCCTCATCGATCCGCCTCCCTTCTGGCAGCACCGTGAGGCTACAGTCTGTGAACTCACTTAACCCTTTATTCACACGCCACTAAACAAGACAGTCGCTGTAGAAACCATTACCATCTGTATGGACGTCTGATTTACGAGCCGCCCATAAACGCCACACGCTGACTGTTATCCCGCCATCGTTAGCTTTGTCGCTGCACCCCCTGCCGCGCCAAAACGTTTGTCCCCAAATGGGCTACAGTTTGCGTCCACAAACTGTAAAAATGTCAGCGATGTGAAGACCGCAGTTAGTTTTAACCGTAAACCGAATGTAAAACTGTCACAGGCCGCGCTGGAAGTTTTGCACATAAAGCCACAGTGCGTTGACTTTTTAGTTGTTTTTTGGGGGGCGTACAAATCTTTCCCACTGGCCGAGAACAGACGCCCACACCTGCGGCTTCATAAACATGAGCTGTCTGTGTCCCGAGGTAAACGCGTTTATATTATATAATAAAATATAACTTTTACCGATAACAATTGTCACGCTGATTTATTCTTAAAGGGCCCAGATTACACTACGTTCTGATCAACGTTATAATGTTCACTCGTCACAAACAGACCTGGAGTTGTGTTTTGTTTCATTCGCGCACGTTTAACGCACAAACCCTGCATGTTTAGACTGAGTTCTTCTCTCAGACTGAAAACACTCTGTTCCACCTTGTGATGTCATGTCTCTCAAACGGAAAACACTCTGTTCCACCTTGCGATGTCATGCGGTAATACAGGAAGTGCTGCACTGTTTTTTCAAACGCCGCACACCTTCGCTAGAATCATTTGCACAATTTCAGTCCTGGAATTGCCAATCTCTACTGAACTAAAAGGTAAAAGGAGCTGTTAATTTGAAAGCTACCGCTTCGTGACATCACAAGGTGGAACGGAGCGTTTTTGAGCTTTGGAGATGTGGACAGACTAATAATAAAGTGTTACTCAAACATGTGCGAGTGAAACGAAACACAACTCCAGGTGTGTTTTTGAGGCCGGTAACGACTTAAAACACGACTTAAACCTCACAACAGTCAATTTTGTGTAATACAGGACCTTTAAAGCCACAGTGCGTAACATTTTAGTTGTCTTTTGGGCTGTACAAATGTTTCTCACTGGCCGAGAACGGGGCGACTAACACCTACAGATGCAGCAGGGACGTGACGGTAGAATAAAACTAAAAACGATGAGATTTTGAGCTAAAATTTCATAAACCTGATCGATCGATGTTCAAATCAAACATAACTTTTACCGGTGACAGTTCTAATCACGATTTATTCTAAGTCTCACGTTTGCGTTGCCAGTTTCAGTGCAGAAATCGAGTTGGTTTAAACCTAAAATGCCTCCCTCTGAGCTGAACGGTCGCTGCCTAAACCCCAGCACCTGCAGACGGTCGTGAGTCAGCGCTAGTGCGGCCGCTGCAGCTCGAGTGAGTGGATTCTGGAGGCTGTGACTGTAGTACTTTTGTTTTTAAAGGGCTCATATTACACTATTGTCACGCTGATTTATTCTTAAAGGGCCCAGATTACACTACGTTCTGATCAACGTTATAATGTTCACTCGTCACAAACAGACCTGGAGTTGTGTTTTGTTTCATTCGCGCACGTTTAACGCACAAACCCTGCATGTTTAGACTGAGTTCTTCTCTCAGACTGAAAACACTCTGTTCCACCTTGTGATGTCATGCGGTAATACAGGAAGTGCTCCACTGTGTTTTTATACTTCACAGATATTCACTAGGATCATTTGGATGATTTCAGCCCCGGAAATGCGGGTCTCTACTGAACTAAAGGCAAAAGGAGCTGTTAACTTTGAAAACTACCACTTCATGACATCACAAGGTGGAACAGAGCATTTTGGAGCTTTGGAGATGTAGACAGACTAACAATAAAGCGTTACTCAAACATGTGAATGAAACAAAACGTAACTCCAGGTGTGTTTTTGAGGCGGTAACAACATTATAACATGTCTTAAACCTCACAAGAGTCAGTTTTGTGTAATGTTTGACCTTTAATATTTAAAATTAAACCGTACGAGTTTAGACCTGCACCAACTGAAATTCATTGGATAAAAATTCTATTATTTTTCCCAAGTCATGCAGCAGCAAGTCATGCGCATTTAATCGTTTGTATGTTCGCCTGCATTTTCCCGCAAAAAACGTTTCCAAAACCGTTCCCACAATGTGCTTAGAAACGCCGTAACTTTCTGTTCCTAAACTCACGTCGCTCTGTGCTTTTTTTTTTTTTTTTTTTTTTTTTTTTTTTTTTTTTTAAGTTGCGTCGCTCTGTGCTTTTTTTTTTTGTTTTGTTTTTTTTTGTTTATTTCTCTGAAGTTGACGCTCGCTGGTCGACCTCGTTCACTGGTCCCTCCGCTGGGACGTGGGGTTTCTCGCGCAGACACAAAGGGGCCGTTGTCCTTCGGGCGCTGAGGCGATGGCTCTGAGCGGAGGGACATGGGGGGTCGCCGCGGTGACGCTTAAAAATGATGAAGAGAGCGAGAGAGGGAGGGCGGGGAGTCAGAGGGAGAGAGAGGGGAGAGAGATAAAGAGAGAGAAGGGGAGGATGGAGAGGGGGAAAAGAGATGGGGAAGGGAGAGAGGCGAGAGGGAGAGAGAGGGGGTGAGAGGAAAAGATAAAGAGAGAGAAGGGGAGGATAGTGAGTTAGAGAGAGGGAGTGAGAGAATGGGGAGAGAGAGAGAGGGAGGAGAAGGAGAGAGAGGGGAGAGGTGGTGAGTAGGAGAGAGAGAGGAGGATAGTGAGTTAGAGAGAGGGAGAGAGAGATTGGAGAGAGAGAGGGGAGAAGGAGAGAGAGGGGAGGGGTGGCGAGAGAAAGAGATATAAATAGAGAGAAGGTGAGGATAGCGGGTTAGAGAGAGATTGGGGAGAGAGAGGGGAGAGGTGGTGAGTGGGAGAGAGAGAGAGAGAGAGAGGAGGATAGTGAGTTGTATTTGTTTTTATAATAGTTTGTATTTATAATAGTTATATTTCTA
>KN473486.1:0-10893 GCA_000787095.1 Periophthalmodon schlosseri
CATACTCATGATGGGGTCACATCCCATATGTGTAAACAGGGCATTTTCTGGTGAGTGTGCTCAAGCCTCAATGTGTCCTTTGTGAATAGTTTGAATTCCACTGCTTTCTGCAGTGATTTGTGCTCGTTTGAGCACCTATGATGCTGACATTGTGACATGTTCATGCATTACGTATTATTTACATTGAAATAATAATTCAAACAGCAGTATTTGGGCATATTTATTGAAGTGTAATGCATTTGATTGTTAATTCAGTGGTATTGAAGTCATATATTAATAGTAATTATAATTACTTATAAATACTTGATTACTTTTGGAAAGTATATGCATTTGTGTTCATCATTGCTGGCATGTTGGCATTTAAACATTTCTTAAGTCAGTTTACAGTTTATGGACTGTAGATCCAGGGGCTTCCTGTGTTGGCACTGGTAGTAGAAACTCTTGGGCTGTTTTGAAGTCGGGCTTGTGGTGGGTGTTTGTTGAAAGCGAGTCGTGTAAACTGATGCCTGGAGGTTGCGCCTGGTTACTTCAGGATTGGCTCAAGTCAAAGAGCTATATGCACACTCTGAGCCTGCGTTCCTGTGTTTGATATCACGCCTAACCATGCCTTAAGGGTATTTATATCAATGGAGGCTTTTTAGGTGCCAGTATACAATTACCTTAAGGCCTTCACAATATATGGCAACAGGAACACCATATGCATTTCTGTTCACATTGGTAACAAGATTACATAGAACTTCCTCATTGCATAATATTGTCTGGCAGTGTACGCTGTGTTTATTTCCTTAGTAGTTTAAAGTCACTGACAGAAACCGATAGAGAGACGCCTGTACAGTAGTAGTCATTGCATCATAACCTAAATCTGCCTTTCACTATGCGTTTTCATATAGTTTTTGTCACCACAGTGTAGTCACATTTTGTGTACTGCCATCTTCTGGTAGTGCTACACTTAAAAGTGTTCACTCTTCATGTATGTCCTTAAGGCAGATGGTGGTCCTAAACAAAATATTGGCCTGTGCTGGAGCATTTAGGCTAATACCAGATACCCCCAAAAATATTGATCGACAGATTCGGTTTGTCTTTATCTAGACCAACCTTGACACCAGATTTGTGTTGTCATTTTTTGTTTTCTTGAGTCACGTGCCACATTATGCTTTTTCTCACAAAAGATTTATTTGTACGTTTTGGAAATGATCTCACACGGGAAGCACTGCTCTGACGACTGGTCCCCTGATCTATGTTACTATGGAGTCTCTGGCAGCCTTCATGTAAGCTTGGCTGTAAACATTACAGGGTTGTTGTACATGGATTGTGGCAAGGGCCAGCCCCCTTCACTGTTTTTCTACCTTACCTTCTTTAAAAAAACAAAAAAACACCAAACATGGTAAGCTAATTAAATGCTAACTAGCGCACTCTTTTCTTCTATTGCTTTTTTTAGTAAATTAAATGATTTGTAAAGATTACAATCTTTTTAGATTGTGATTCCACATGACAAAGGCACTAACCTGTCGAGCAGGTTGAGAAGGGTCTGCGCACACAGTAAACAAAGCAATCCCAGAGAGACGCAATAGGTGGAGTGGAGAAGGGGGAGAACAGGGGGGAAAGGGGGAGTTAAATCAGTCACCCAGCCAAAGCAGCGCCACGCCCCAGGTGCCAAGGCTAGTAAGAGCAGGCAGCAAGAATGTGAGGCAAATGAATGGGAGTGAAAGTCCTGCCATTCAGATGGTGAGTGCCTTTTTTCACCTTTTGCCTGTACATCTTACCATACAAACATACTGCCTTATAAATGTATCCAGGCATAAATATATCCTGAATAAATGTTAATCCATTTTAGCTTGTGTGCTTATTTATGTGTAACAAACACAAACGCCTAAGAAAACATTTCGGTGTGTCAGACAAAGATAGTTGTTCATAATTATTCAGGTTTGTATTTGACAGTTTGAGCTATATAAATATTGCAGACAAACAGAAAATGTTTTTCCACAGTGGTCAGTGGTCTGGTCAACAAGGCTGCAGTCTTAAATTGAAATGAAAACATCACATGGTATGTGAGTCAGACTAGTTCACTTTTCTGCAAACAAAGCTGGGCATCTCTTAAGACTTTTCATGTGTGAAAAATACAATGTTTTCCTTTTAAGAAAATGAAGAGTTATATATATATATATAATTTATTTATTTATTTATAATGTCTTGTGTGCGAATAGGCTGAACTGACCAGTCACTAAGACCACTGTGCGATCACCGAGTCTATATTTTGTGAGTGGTTGGCATCTGTTTACTGGAAAGGCAGCTCACTCACTCGGAGCACATGTTTCTGCATGTGCTGTCCTTCTGTTAGCCGTGTGGGACTGTGGATTTAAGTGTTTTACGTATGGACGCACAGGCAGAGAGTGTTTTTTGCAGAGATGCAGGGTGTGTGTGTGTGCGGGCTTATGTGGAACTGATTTTGTTTGGAGAATTTAGCAAATAACTAACAACACACTGGAGCCCTGTATGTGAGTTCTTACTGAGTTTGGACTTAAGCTCCTGTTTTGGGAACCAACATTCCCCACTTTTTAACATCTCACTGCAATAGAAAGGAGGGCTTTAGGAATGAAGGGGCATGGCTGGAGTCAGTACATCCCAGGTTTGTCCTTTGTACACAATGAGTGGTGACAATGGGAGGGTTAAGTATCTGATATACACACCAGACCCAGCTCAGCTGCAAGTAATTAAATCTGGCAGTTGGCAGAGGAGAGTCATGCGACTGTAATGTCCTCTTGAAGTTCGTATGATAATATTTGGATGTTGAATCAAGCTTCTAGTAAAAGTGTTGTCATGCTTTTGATCTTGGGCCTACTGGCACTCTGTAATAGGATGGCCTATGGATACAGAATACAGGACGTCCATAGCATACAGTAACTTTATAACCTGATCATGCTTTATGTTGATATATTATTGTTAACTTCTCCTGCTTTCTCTTTCCACAGAGGTGTTGTGTGGTCCTCTTCCTAGACAGTGGCAGTTGCAAAGCTCCAGTCAGCAGAAGATCAAAGTTATGAGTCAAAAGAGTGGTGGAGTAGCAAGTTCACCTTCTTCTGAAGCCCTACCAACAGGTACAATCCTCTTTGTTCTCTGCGTCCTGTGTAGGCAAAGTCCAACCCACCCCCTAACGTGGGCAGCTTATACAGCAATCTGCATCTGCAGGCATACACCTGCTGCTCACAGCCAGGCAGGCATCGTGGCTGTGATCTTCACATGACAGTGTGTTGCTTGAACATGCTTTAACATGTGGACGTTTTCATTTGCAGCAAATCTATAATCAAAGTTTTGTATTGAGTCGCAAAGTCATGAAGATGTCCGGTGTTTCTTTTCCGGGAGAAAGAGCAATTCAGAACTTAGCTTTAACTGGTAACGAGCAAAGCGCCTGTTATTGCAGGCTAAATCGATTCAGTTGTTTTTCACGTTGTCATTTTTTCCTCTTGACCCCCCCCTTATTCCCCTGAAACACTTTTTTGAATTATGAGCATACTGGAGCTTTTTTTTTCTTCCCACAAACTTGCCGTTTTTGAATCTGAATATTTGATGCTGTTCAGCTCTTATTGCTCATTCGCTGTCTTATTTTTATTCCAGGAAGTTCCCTCTGAAGCAGGGAGTGTCTGCATTTAAAATGGTCTGCAGTTCTCTGCTTCATAGGTCAGAAGCTTGTTTATTTTGTCTCTGTGGCTACGTTCAGTCCCAGCACCTGAACTTTGTCCAAAAGCAAAACAAGAAAAACAAATTTGGCATGCATTGCAATATTGATATATATCAGAAATATAATGTCAGAAATTGACAACACATAGAATCATAATGACATCTATTGTGAAAATTGCCTCCCTATTATATCACAAAATATTAGGATTCTTGTTTGTACTTTTTAAATCCAATGCACATATCACATTGAATTATGTATTGGAAAAAACAAAGCCCTATCTATATATACCAATTAAATGGGACTGCTAGCCAATCATAATTGAGAAGCCTTCATTAATGTTATATTGTTTTGCACTATAGATATTATGTCCTCCATGACCATCGAAGGCAACTGCAGTGGCCTCACCACATCGAGCAGGTCATCCATGCATCCAGGTAGTGACCAAGCAGCAGCATACAACAGCAATGTTGAGCCAGAGGAAGACAGGAGTGGAAGGCCTCTTACTGAAGGGATCGGGATCGAGGGCATCAATGTTAACATCAGCAGTGGCGCTAACTGCAGGGCAGGCAGTGACGTAGGAGTTACATCCCAGGACATGCACCAGATCAGCCCCACAAAACGCAGAACAGTGCTCAACATCTCTCCACCTCCTCAGGATCTGCTAGATAATAGTCGCATGTCATGTCAGGATGAAACATTTGTAGAGTCAGAGCAGAGCAACAGCATCTGGATGGAAGATTCTCTTTCAAACTTCAGCATGATGAGTACAGTCTCCTACAATGATAACACAGAAGTGCCTCGAAAGTCTCGCAAACGCACCCCCCGTCAAAGGCCTGGTCCTAAGTCTAAACAGGGCTCTAACCGGGATGTGTTTGATGCAGACAGTGCTAAAGGTCCACACTTTGTCCTCTCGCAACTTGGTTCTGACAAATCTGGACCAAAAGGAAGGTTGGTTCTATCCTGTTTTGATTTAATAATTTCATGAAATTGTTTTAAAAACAAAAAGAATAACATTTTTGCAAGACACATGTTTCATCATCCGCATAACTTAGATGTACTCTACTTGATTCTTACCCAGTTTAGTTGTTTACATTGCTGTCAGAACAACTGCCGTTATTTAAAAACATTGTTATTTAGGATTGCTCAAGTGAAATATCAGCAATTTGCTGACTCTAAATTTCCCACCATAACTTGACGGAGTGGTTAGATCAAAGCAGTGGGAGGGGCATGATGATCTCCAAACAACAGTGAGCCTCATCTCCTCAGTCCACATTGCACAACTAAATAACTAAGTTGTTGCTGATATGATAACATTGACAGTTTATGTATTTGATTATTATACTAAATGCTGTATTTATTGTAGTTCTGAAGATGGCACTCAAACATCTAATCCAAAAGGAGGAACTCTTTCAGTGCAGTACCCAGCAAAGAGTGAAGGGAAGGAGCTGAAGATCCTGGTCCAGCCAGAGACCCAGCATCGGGCTCGCTACCTGACTGAAGGCAGCAGAGGCTCAGTGAAAGACCGCACTCAACAAGGCTTCCCCACTGTAAAGGTGAGGGTTCAACCATTAACAATGAATTAAATACATTATAGACAGGTTTTTAACTGTCTTAATATACACAGACTGGAAACCATCTCAAAGACAAAAAAAAAAATCTTAAATGCTCACATAGTCAAAGACACTGGCATGAAGTGTCTCAAAAATAAGACTTGATAATAATAATAAGTCTTTTTGGAGACCATATTGTAAAAAACATAGGAGGCCATGGAGGACTATCGGTCAGCCTCAAAGAGATTCCCCTCCCCCCTCCCCCCCCCCCGGGGGGGGGGGGGGGGAGGGGGGCGCCCCCGGGAAGCAGTGTTTCACCAACACAGTTTACAGTGCGGGTGGAGAGCTGCTGACCTCGACTGGGGATGTTGTTTCATGGTGGAAGGAATACTTTGAGGATCTCCTCAATCTCACCGTCACATCTTCCAAGGAGGAAGCAGAGACTGAGGACCCGGAGGCGGACTCAGGGTGATGGATTAAGTCTCTGGATGATGTGGGGCTGTCTTGGCAACATCGCGTGATGGTCAGGGACAGTACCGCTAGACTGGCAGACTGGGCTGGTGGTCCCTCTATTTAAGAAGGGGGACCGGAGGGTGTGTTCCAACTACAGGGGAATCTTACTCCTCAGCCTTCCCGGTAAGGCCTACTGGAGAGGTACTGGGGAGGAGAATCCGACTGGTAGTCGAACCTCGGATTCAGGAGAAGCAGTGTGGTTTTCATCCCGGTCGCAGAACACTGGACCAGCTTTATACTTTCCATCGGGTGCTCGAGGGTTCATGGGAGTTTGCCCAACCAGTCCACATGTGCTTTGTGAATCTGGACAAGGCATTCGACCGTGCTCCGGGAGTATTGGGTCCAGGGCCATTTGCTAAGGGCTGTCCGGTCCCTGTATGACCGGAGCAGGAGCTGTGTTTGCATTGCCGGCAGTAAGTCAGACCTGTTCCCAGTGAATGTTGGACTCTGCCAGGGCTGCCCTTCAGGGCTGCTGTTCATTTTATTTATGGACAGAATTTCTAGGTGCAGCCAGGGGCCGGAGGGGGTCTAGGTCAGGGACCACAGGATCTCAGGACCAGGAATTGCAGCAGGCGCTGGGGCGGTTTGCAGCTGAGTGTGAAGCGGCTAGGATGAGAATCGGCTCCCCCCAAAACCCGGACCATGGACTGGAGCAGTTTGCAGCCGAGTGTCAAGGCTAGGATGAAAATCAACTCCTCCAAATCCGAGACCATGGTTCTCGACCGGAAAAAGATGGCTTGCCCTCTCCAGGTGGGTGGAGAGTCCTTGCCTCAAGTGGAGGAGTTCAAGTATCTCGGGGTCTTGTTCACGAGTGAGGGAAGGGTGGAGCATGAGATTGACAGGCGGATCGATGCAGCACCTGCAGTGATGTGGTCACTGTATTGGACTATTGTGATAAAGAAGGAGCTGAGTCGAAAGGGAAAGCTCTCGATTTACCAGTCAATGTACGTTCCTATCCTCACCTATGGTCATGAGCTTTGGGTAATGACCAAAAGGAGAAGATCGCAGATACAAGCGGCCAAAGTGAGTTTCGTTTGAAGGGTGGTGGGGCGCTTCCTTAGAGATAGGGTGAGGAGCTCGGTCACATGGGATGAGTTCGGAGTAGAGCCACTGCTCCTCCACGTCGAAAGGAGCCAGCTGAGGTGGCTCAGGCATCTCTTCAGGATACCCCCTGGATGCCTCCCTAGGGAGGTGTTCTGAGCATGTCCCACCAGGAGGAGGCCCCGGGGAAGACCCAGGACACACTGGAGGGACTATGTCTCTCGGCTGGCCTGGGAACGCCTTGGGGTCCCACTGGAGGAGCTGGAGGATGTGTCTGGGGTGAGGGAAGTCTGGGAGTTCCTGCTTAGACTGCTGCTTCCACAACCTGGCCCCGGATAGGTGGAAAAAAATGGATGGAAGATATTTCTTGTATTTTTATGATGTATTTTGAGCACATGAGTTTCATTTTTGATAGAATGTTTTGTCTGTGTTTTGCCTGATACAGCTGGAAGGAGTGAACGAGCTTGTGGTTCTACAAGTTTTTGTGGCTAACGATTCAGGACGAGTGAAGCCTCATGGATTTTATCAGGCATGTCGCGTAACTGGACGCAATACCACTGCCTGCACCGAAGTGGACATTGGGGGCACAACTGTCATTGAAGTGCCTCTAGATCCTAGTACCAGCATGACGTTGGCGTAAGTTCAACTCACAATTAGTTTGACTATTTCATCATACGTTACAACATTAAAAACATATTTCTTTTACAGTGTGGACTGTGTTGGGATTCTTAAGCTGCGTAATGCTGATGTGGAAGCCCGTATTGGTGTGGCAGGGTCTAAAAAAAAGAGCACCCGTGCTCGACTGGTGTTTCGCGTCAGCATCCCTCGTCCTGATGGATCCATGCTCATACTTCAGACTCCATCATCACCCATACTGTGTAGTAAGTGAATGTCAGTTCATTCAGGTTTAAAATACTGCACTAATGCTTCAAACTGGACTGCACTTTTAGACCTGAGTTGAGCTTCACAATGACATAACATTGATGAATTAAACTTGACCTGTTGAATCATGTTAAAATTAGTCCTCTTTTGGTGCAGATTGGCATCGGTAGCAGTTGCTGAATAATGCCTGAAATTGTAAAGCATCTTTGACTGTCTGGAAAATTGCTGATGCATTATTTTTTATTATTTTTTTGTAGCTCAGCCTGCTGGGCTTCCTGAAATCCTTAAAAAATCTTTGCACAGTTGTTCTGTACAAGGTGGAGAAGAGATCTTCATTATTGGAAAGAATTTTCTAAAAGACACTAAAGTCATATTTCATGAGAATGTTTCTGGTAAGGTATATACATTTTAAATAAATGCTTTTAATTTTAGAATAGTCCAGTTGTTTATTGTTCTAAATATACTGTATTATTAAATTTAGATGAAACTTCATGGAAAGCAGAAGCTGAAATTGACATGGAACTGTTTCATCAGGTACTTTGTAATATGTAACAGTCTTTGATCCACAATTCTATGATTAATTTTACTATTGGGGCATTATTGAGAATGGGCACTGCTAATAAACTGCTGAATATTTCAACAATGTTCTGAAGCACTTATTAACTAAAACCTTTCTCATTGTTCAAGCAAATTACAAGAGTACTTACAGCTTTGGTAACAGGGGACAATGTGTGCCTGCCTAACACATGTTTATCCTTTTCAGTGTTTGTGACTAAACATACTTTGTACTACAGACATTTAATATTCTATGAGTTTCTGTGTTTTTAAATAGAATATTGATTTACATGTCCTTTGTTTTAGAACCACTTGGTAGTAAAGGTCCCTCCATACCAGACCCAGTCGATCACCTGTGCAGTTTGTGTGGGTATTTATGTGGTGACCAATGCTGGGAGATCCAATGATATCCAGCCATTCACATACTCTCCCGATTCAGGTTTGTTTTCAAACAACCAGTTATTTTGCTCAATGGCGCCATCTGCAGGCCATAGGAAGATTAAACTCTAGTATTTGTTGTTACAGGAAAAACAGATGTTTCTGTAAAAAAAGAGACGGTTTCTCCAACCAAGGATTGCTCTTTTGATAATCAAAATGGTTTGTAATTTGTGTTTTAGTTGCTTTTATGTGGATGTGCTATAGAAATACCAATACATCTTTCCTGTTTTAGAACCTGCCTTAGTAACATCTATGTTACCTTTGGTAAAGACTGAAGACGTTACTCCAATGGAGGTGACCAGTAACTTGCAGAATGCTGGAATATTCAAGGTAACCTTTCTGTATAACTGTACAATTTTGTTTATGTTTTATTATTTTGTTTTTTAACTTCCAAATGTTTTGTTTGGTTTACCTTTATTTTTGCTTTGGCACCAGAATGGTCTTTGTTCACAACCAAATGCAAATATCACTTCTGGTGCTCTAAATAAGAACAGACCCTACTCCAGTAGTCTTCAGCAGACGACAGGTGACCCGGATCAAGGCCAGACTTTTACCAACACTGAGCAATTAAGCACCATTCAAAAACAGGATATCGCCCCACCCAGCTTTTCTGTGCCTTCTGGAGACTCTCTGGTCCAACAGCAGTTCCTCCTGAAGCCTAGGGAGAGTGTAAGTCAAGATCAGCCTAGCAGTGGCCCCGCAGGAGTGGGTAGGCTCTGTGGGGAAGCCACCCCTCAGCCGCCACAGATGGCTGTCTTCCCTTCAGATGAAGTGGCCCAGTTAGAAGAGGCTGTAAGACAGCTTAAAGCCAAAGGTTATTGCAGGATATCGCAACCCGACAGCTCACTGTCTAAACAGCAGCATATACAACACCAGCAACAACTCCAAAATCAACAGATTCAACAACTACAACAGCAGCAGCAGGTTTTAGATAGTCTCCAGCAGCAGCTGTTTCAGTCCCAGATCCAGATGCAGTGTGTCTTTCAGGACGCGGGGCAGGGGAAAAATGAGCAACAAGGCTCCCCACAAGTTGCTCCAAACCAGGCATCTCTTTTTCAACAGGGGCAGCAGGTGCCCATGTTCCAAAGCAATGAGCTTCTGTCTATTCAGACAAACTTTCTGCAGCAGTCTTCCTCCCATCCTTCACCACCCATGTTTCACAGTTCATCTGCATTGGCAGAAACTTCTACTCCACAGGGGACACTGTTTCAAAAGTCCTCTCAAGAGCAAGTCCAGGCAACACTCTTCCAAACCTCCATGTCAGTACTGCAGTCTCCAGAGCAACAGCCCTCCGCCTCAGCCCTTTTCCTCCCACAGACATCCCTCTCCTCTCAACTCACAACTAACAGCTCTCAGCAGCAGCAGCAGATGGCCTTCCTCAATACTCTCCAAACCCCGAACCCTGAACCACCAGTATATCAGGCTCAGACACAGCTCTCACCCATTCAACAGAGAAGTCCCATGGAGCAGCAGCCTCCCCCACAGTCACAGCCACACACACAATCAGCACAGCAGGCTGCCCTGTTTCAGAATATCCCAGCGCACCCCTCTGCAAATCCACTAACAGCAAACCCACAACAACAGCCACAACAGCCAGGCCTTTTATTTTGCAGCAACCCCATGTCTACCCAGGACCAGGCATCCAGCTTGCTGTTCAGTGGTCAGACCCAAATTAATGTGACACAGTCGAACCGTTCTGAGCCCATGGCTTTAGGGAACCCCTCTGATCCACGGCAGCAGATTTTGTTTCAGGAGCAGCAGCCGATGCAGCTGGGCAACACAGCAGGCCCTCGACAAGAGTCGTCTGTGGGCCTTTTCATGCCTCCATCAAACATGACATCTCTACAGCAGGATCTGGAGATTGCACAGTCATCACTGTTCACAGCACAAAATAGTGTAGCAACCCTCCAGACAACCACCAATTCTCCTGTTCAACAACCAGGAGCCTTATTCCAAACTGCAGTCAGCAGCAACATCAGTCAGCCAAACCAGACACAACAGCCTGGACTCTTCATGTTTGGGATTCAGAATGGTAAGAAACTGAATACTATTTTGCACAATTCCATTTCAAGACTTAGTCACATATTTGTTTTTTTTCTTTTTATCGGTTCTACAGAATGTGGTCAACTAATAAATCCAGCTGGAAACACTGTGTCAGATCAGATCATTGCCATCAGCCAGTCCGGTCAGAACCAAAGAGAGAGTGAGGCTCGGGTCCAGTCCCTGCTGGACCAGACT
>KN473486.1:21125-34504 GCA_000787095.1 Periophthalmodon schlosseri
TGTTTAGTGCCTCTATAGGTGCTGCTTTAAAGGTGCACTTGATACAACTGTGTAACTTTTGGGGATCCACCTGCTTGTCTTGCATGTATCCAATTATGGGAGTTATTGCTGATTTTCTGTGTTCTATGAAAAAAGAACCTTATTTTGAGTGGGCGGGGTCACCGCTCCACTGATTTGACCTGGAACTGTGCCTGGTGGTGTCACCTGCCTGTCGTCATGGCACAATTAGGCTAGATAAGTTTCATGCCATAGGCCTACTGTGAATCATCCCAGGAAAAGCAGTACCAAGCTATGGAGACAAACGCCCTCACCCGAAAAGTTACTTAGTGCTATTTATTTGGGCCAGGGAATGAGTAAAAGCATTTTAACAAAACCTATCGGTGGTTAATTTGACACTCGCCTTTCTAAACGCGTGATCATCATCAGAAAGTTTAATCACAGTGAGTAAAAAAGAATAAATTGCAAAATCCGTTGTAAAGCCGAGGCCAGCAGTGAATGCGCGAGACAGGTTCAGCGATTGGCTGGCTGATACATAACCCACGACCCACGGCTTCGTCACTTCCTTTTTCCTTCGGCCATTTTCCTCCCTTGTAGGTACTGTGGCGTTTTCTCTAACGATTTTGTACAATCTTTATCAATCCTCCATAATTAAGCGGCGCTATAGGGCGTCGCATACATTGTACAATTACAGGCTTTGTTGGTCGTCTGAAAAAGTATTTATTTTCACACATAATGCTTTCATTTAGCCGTGGTAGAGCTGAATGCTGTAGCTGTTCTACGAGTAACCATCTCGTTTTGTGGTTAGCAGATGTATTGCCGGTTTTAGTGATTTTTGTGGTTTAACGAAGATATGTTTTCACTATCAGCCCAAAGCCTGATGTTCAGACTAGTATTTTATAAGGGCTGTTAAGTTCTGCTCTGTCTAAACTCACAATGTGACTCACATTGTTTTAGCTAATTAGCATTACGAGCATCGAGTGATGGGTGCCGGCATGTCAGCCAGCCAGCTCATGTCAGTGTCCTATGGTTTGTTGCAGGGAAGTAGGCAGTCATGGCCCCCAGCCGGAATGGAATGATCCTGAATCCCCACTTCCACAAAGACTGGCAAAAAAGAGTGCGCACATGGTTCAACCAGCCAGCCCGAAAGATCCGCAGGTAAGCTCTAAAAGAGACGCATGGGGCAGCATAATGCTAATAACATTAGCCACCACAATGTTGTACTTGAGGTACAGGTACATGGGTTGATGGAAGGCCACTAGCTGTATATAGGACTTGCTTTTATGATTTAAGCTCATTATTAAATGCTTTAGTAACGAGCTTCATTCTGAGAGTCACATTGTGGAATAATGACATCCCTTATTGCTGTATCTCCAGTGAATTGAGT
Source organism: Periophthalmodon schlosseri (assembly GCA_000787095.1). Classification (NCBI taxonomy): domain Eukaryota; kingdom Metazoa; phylum Chordata; class Actinopteri; order Gobiiformes; family Gobiidae; genus Periophthalmodon; species Periophthalmodon schlosseri. Next base: position 22,510 of record KN473486.1, read on the forward strand.
TGTGCAATCTTGCATTTCATCTTTTTTTTTTTTTTTTTCCAATTAGGCGAAAGGCCCGTCAGGCTAAGGCTCGGCGTATTGCCCCTCGTCCTGTTGCTGGACCTCTGAGGCCTCAGGTTAGATGTCCCACAGTGAGGTATCACACAAAGGTTCGCGCTGGACGTGGGTTCACTCTTGAGGAGCTCAAGGTAAACTGTTTATTTTTTGAAGAGCTGCCGGGTAAACGGAATGTTTAAACTTAGAACTATTAATGGTTCTAATGTTCTATATTCTGGTTTGAGCTATAAGACTATTATCACTTTTCTCTTGTATTACCTTTTTATAGAGTGGGAGATGAATTAACAAACTGTATAGTCAATTTATAATCTGTTCTTTGAAAGCTTTTTTTGAGTCTAATTCTAATGAAGGGACGGATCTCCTGGTTGGAGGCCTCAAATATTCAAAATGTCTGTCGCAGTCAGATGATGACACATCTCCGGAATCTCTGTATTTTCTTGATGAAAACTTTGAACCCCTTTTCTGATGACTGCTTAATGTACTGCTTATGCCATGTTGTGCTAAATGAGCAATGATCAACACCCTTCAAATTAAATGCGCGTCTGCTTATTTTCCAAAGGCGGCTGGCATCCACAAAAAGACTGCCCGCACCATTGGCATTGCTGTTGACCCTCGCCGTCGTAACAGATCCACAGAATCTCTTCAGGCCAATGTGCAGCGTCTGAAGGAGTACCGCTCCAAGCTCATCTTGTTCCCCAGGAAGGCTACTGCTCCTAAGAAGGGAGACAGCACTGTGAGTAGACTATGGCATTTTCAAAGCCTGGACATTGGAAGTTGATGCCATTATGCCAACAGTTGCCTAGTCATTCATAATGTGCTGTTGCTACACTTGTGTGTTTTAACACACAAGTATACTGTATACTGTATTAATCTCAACAAATGATGTATATTTTTTTGTACAGGAGGAGGAACTTAAAATGGCCACTCAACTCTCTGGTCCAGTTATGCCCATTAAAACGGTAAAATTTAACTGCTATCCAAATTGTTCTCGACACATTTTCGACACATCATGTGGTTTAAACAATGACTTTTTCCTCAGATGCACAAGAAAGAGAAGGCCCGCATTATCTCAGAAGATGAGAAGAACTTCAAGGCTTTTGCCAGCCTGCGTATGGCTCGTGCCAATGCACGTCTTTTTGGTATTCGTGCAAAGAGAGCAAAGGAAGCTGCAGAGCAGGATGTGGAGAAAAAGAAGTGAAAATGATCATAAAACTTTGCAAAATAAATTGTTAAAATATCTTATGGAGATTTTGTGACTCACTTTTAAGGTTTGGGCAAATGCATTGAAATGTTTATTTTTTAAATGACTCTTCCAGTAGATGGCGCCAGAGCTGCAAAATAGGTTTGTTAATGTTGAGCGTTTCAAGGGTGGCTTAACCCTCAGTCTTATAAATTGTAGTCTTAATCTAGGCAGGCTGTTAACCTTGACTGTCTTTGCCAGGTTAATAATCTAAAATAGATGAAGCAAGTGCCAAGTAGTGTAGCTTTGAATTCAAATCGGTATTAACAAATTTTGGTTCAAACTGCAAAATCTAAAAAATGTATTTGAAGCTTCTAGACTTGGAGCCAGGATAGAGGTTCTAATGCCTTGCACAGTCTAATTGTATTCAGTTGGCATCTTGTATTCAAGGAACTTAAACTTGTTTTTGCCCTTGGCTTTGCATTTTGTCCCTTGTGTTCAGACAGTCCAAATGCAAATAAATAATTCAGTTAATGAAGGTGAATGGCCAGTCAAGTCGTTTTGGTTAGAGAATGACTTGCACTTTATAGCTTGAACTCTAATGGATGGTTCCATTCATTCTCGACATGCACTGTCAAGACATTTACTGATAAAAGTGATATTAGGATGTTATATTGAATGTTAGTCTTAAAGCAGTGGTTATAATATAGCCTTGGACTACATGTTAAAAGCAGGCATGAGTTTTTGTTTAGATCCTCACTTCAGTATCTTAAACTTGCTAAAGTGAGGTATGTAAAGGCAGGTTTAACATTTCAGAGTCCGTTTGAAACCGCCCAGTAATCAATCACTAGAATAGACAATGAGTAATAGTATATTTTTTAAATGTCATGACTTAATGTTTACTGACAATACTCAAGAAGTTAGGTTTTAACAGATGTTACATTAATAATGTGTCTTGTAAACTTCGCTTAGATTCAGCAGCTTGTGGTATCTTATACAAATTCTGAAATTTTTGTCTGCCAAAAATATGCTACTGAGACATATTAAAACTGACTTCATATTAATCAATGATACATGTGTGAAGTTTAAGTGCAAAGTGACTGTACAGCAAATTAATATATTTTATCTAAACTAATGCCACAGAGGCGAGAGGCAGTGGGAGATTTGGAGTGGCTAATCCATGTGTAAAGATGAGTGTCCTGTGGGGTGCTGCTCTGACACAGCAGCAGATGGCAGTTGTTTGGAGCTGTGGCGTAACTGGGCTCAGGTGTGTGCCCCAAAGCAGGCGGTTTTTACTTGGAGCACCCATGGACAAACAGGCAGTGAGGGTGAACATACACAAGACCGTGGCAGTTAGGGTAATGCAGAGTATGAGATGATGCAGGCATAGATGTCTCATTACTGAGGCTTCAGCAGTGGTGGTAAACCAGTTTATGTCAAGAGGTTTGATAATCTGATGATCATCAAAGCAGATAATTAATAAACCCAAATAAGCTTCACACCATACCGCTTAAAGCCTGTAAACCATTTCTCTGTTCAAACATCTTCAAAAATTAAACACACATGTACAGGTGTAAAGCAGTAATAAAAAACATGTTCCTGTCTCTGAAGGACACTTGCTATTTCAAAGCCTTTATCACTTGTGGAGATGTGGAGGTATGGAAATAAGCAGCTCTGGCCCTTGTTTACCTGTAACATTGTACCAATACTGATAATAAATAAACCCCCTCCTGTTATATAGTTTGATGAAGCTTGAGAGCTGTTTTGTTGCTCAATAAATGTTATGTAATGACTAGAAATACATTCATGAAAACAATACATTAGTGGGTGGACTGTAAGAGGTTGAAGAGAGAACGATGCATTATGCAACCAGTCAGTTCTTTAAGTAATAGGCTATTTAACATATACAGATGATCTAACAGCTGGATCATGTCTGTGTGCAGTGCATGCGTGCCCTTTCCACGTAGGTCTACTAACGCATGTAATGAAACTGCCCCGGGCACTTCTGGTACAACAAACCCACACAATGCCTATACACACACCTGTGTGGTCCCTTAGGACTTCAAATACGTCTACGTGATAGTCTAATTTGTAACTGAGATAGCCTTTTGTGAATTTACTGCAAAGTAATAGTAATAGTCTGTATTTCCTAAGTGAGGAAACTGTGGCTTCTATCCATAGAGAATTGGACTGTTCCTCGGTATACCAGATTCACTTCTGAACTATCAAAAGAGTGCGAGTGTGGAGCAGCGACTTACATCAGCGACAGTGCACTGTCTCCACTCTCCTCCGCCCAGAGCGCGCTCCCTCCTCAGCAGTCGAGCCCATGAGTTTGAGCGGACAACATCATCCAGCGTGTCGCCGCTAAAGAAGTGCACTACCTTCAGGAGCATCCACGGACAGGTATAGAGGGACTTTTGGTTTAACGCGAACTTAATCTCACTTGTAGTGAGGGCATATAAGTAATTGTACTGATTAAGTAGCGATAAGAAGACTTTACGCATGCCAATGCATTCATTCATGGGTTTAACTTGTAGATTTGTAGTTTTATCTATAATTTATTTACTTACTACTGTTTTTAATGTGATGGTTTCCTGTTCTCTGGAGCTGACGGAAACGTTGGTATTTTAGAAATGTAACATGTTTAAAGCCGAGCAAAAGCACAGGGCGCTGTCCATGGTGCTAAATGTTCACGTTGGGCTGAAACGCTGCAGAAAATCGTATCCACTCTCATTTGGGTTGGTTTATGTAGCTAAGTAATGTTTAATTAAAATAAGATGTTAAGGAAGAACAAATCGACAGCTTTAATGATGCACCTCATTGGAGCAATTTTGGCAGTTTAAATACAGCAAATTGTAAATACATTTTAGAATAGCTTGATAGTGATTGTGTTGTTTACTTTGATAGATCATTGTAAGGTGTCTAATTAGCTAATATGTGTTTCACAGCCCTAATGTAAAGTGACACATGTATGTCCAAAATCCATTGATGCAATAACCGGACTCCAACATTCCAATAACGCAACCTTCATGTCTTGAGGTAAGATAACACGCTTCTCAAGGTGATTCCTCCTGTAACAGCTTTTCTCTCTTGGGATTTAACAGGACTCTCTCTCTCTTTCTGTGACATCTAAGTCAAAACATCCACACATCTTCAGTAAGATCCCTCCACAGACCCCCTCCTTCACTTGACTTGGCTCGTCTCTGCTCTCCTCTGAATTCTGAGCCAAGATGAATGACATCCAGGAGGCCACTTCCCCAGCGACTGGTTTGAGCGGCCCGGCTACCTGTGTGTCCAAAGTGGAGCTGCGCGTGTCCTGTAAGGCTCTGCTGGACCGGGACACGCTCAACAAGTCCGACCCTTGTGTGATCCTCATGGTACAGACCAATGGGCAATGGACAGAGGTATGTCATTTTTCTACCGTTTGATGTCTTATGCTGGTGTACATGTAACTGCTTTTCTATGACCTCCAATATATGGGTATAGGTTTGACAATACATGATATTTGACACAATAAAAAAGATTGAGGAAAAACTAGAGAGCTATATGTCAATGGATATACCTCTGGAAAAGAATAGAAGCCATTGACAGGTATAATAATAACCAAATAACATTTTGTAGCCATTTCAACATTTTATACTCGATTCATTAAAATGTCTGTAACTGAATTTCCAGTTTAGTGGCATTAAAAATAATGCATTCTGTTTATAATGGACACTCAAAGAGAGCTTTACATTGCATTAATCATTTACTCCACATTTAGTGATGGTAAGCTGTTGTAGCCACAGCTACCCTAGGCCAGACTGACACAAGTGAGGCTGTGGCCAGCGGTCTTTCATCCAAGTTTTTAGCATCAGCGATCAGACCGTTTTTAGCGTCAGAGATCAGACATTTTCAAAGGAGTATGAACTTTTGAGTAAAAAAACAAAACAAAAACAAACATGAGTAAGAATTTGTGTCAGTTGTATTGCCCTCTTTTTTTTACTGTTTGGTTATTGTTTGGTGGAAAGGTCAAGGTAACTTTAGCACAAAACACTTGTTATTTGTGGAAAAATCCCCAAAGTGCATCACACGACCCCAAAATGCAACCAGTGAAACAAATTTGTTAATGGTTAAGTTAACTTGCAGCTGTTTTCCTTTACTTCTCTTTTCACTCGGCAGCTGTCTGTTTTACAATTAAAAATGATACATTTGCTGTGCTTTACAGGCAGACAATAGGCTTTGTCTGTCACCAAGTGTAAATAATAATAAACTGTGCAGATACTTCTTTTTGTTGCAGAGTGCATAGCAGGACAAACAGCTTATATGGAAGATTACGCTTATGTTGTCAGAAAAATAGTTGACTTTTTAAAATTGGTCTAAAAATGAAAATCTATAGTTGAAATGTGATGAAAAACATGATTTGGTATCGGAACTTTTGACTGGAAAAAGCTGCTTTTCAGTGCTTGAGCGTAACTGCCAAATGTGTTTCTCATGGGACTCATTTGTCTGAATGTGATGTTTGGGCTGCTGCATGGATGTGGTAGACTATTATGAGAGGCTGAATGCACTGTGGTTAATTTGTAGAAGCCATGTAACAGATGAGGTGACTGACCCAGGCTAAGTGTAGCATGAATATACAAGAGGGCTATTTTTAACAACCAAATAAAGTTATTTTTGTATTCAAAAGGAAAAGTTTGCACTCCAGGGCAGGTGTGTGAGAGAGAATGTGTGCACAGCTTGCCAAAGTGTGAGAGACTTCTCCTTTCTATATACTACTACATTACACTGATTACTGCACCCAGAAGATTTAATATTGTGGTCATCTCACTTGGATCATATATGAACTTGACCATTATGGCAATCTCTTTAAAAATGCCAAAGAGGAGAAAACTTCTGATCAAATTATTTACCTGCATCAACTATTTAGTAAGTAGCTGCCTTCACACTTTGTCGGTCTGTCTAAACTCATGTCAAACAGCTTTAGTGTCATACATGACTATACATTAGGCTGGTTTGTGGCCAAACCTCCTTGTCAAAGCCTGATCTCGTCTGATCTCAGAAGCTAAGCAGTCAACAGGGCAGCTGTGGCCACGATAATAGCTAAAAAAAAGCTAAAAAAAAAAAAGCTAAAAAAATAAATAAAATAAAATAAAAATGATATATATACACATATATATATATAATGTTTAATAGCCCTAAGAGTGAGTACCATTAAGCATGTAGACAAACTGCAGAGTTAACTCATGGAACAACAGTTCCATGGCAGTATAGTTTGTTTTTTTTGTTTGTTTTTTTTTCAAACCTTGGTTTATACTTCTAAATTTGTCACAGAACCTTAATTTGGATGCAAATATATCAAGAAGATCTGATTGTAAAACGATTACTGACTCATTTTCCATGCCAGAGATCTCTCCTTGGTGGTGGTTGTAGACCAATAGAGAACATGCATCACAGCTTTCAGTATAACCTATTCTCTGCAGCACTGATTAGCTTTCATCAACAAACACTCATCTGGCTCAGCTCAAATCTCTCCCTCCAGATGGCACAATGTGGAGAAGGCAGGGGGAGACAATAGCAGAAACGGGGATGAATGGTGCTGATGAGACGCCTTGGCTTTGCTTGTGATGGCAACCAGTTGGAAATAGTAACACATGTGCCCGGTAAAACTTTACAATGACAATTATATTAATAATAAATTATTACTATTATCGCTGACATGTAACCAAATCAAAAAGTGTGTAGTCTCAGATGTTGGTGTTAAATGCAAAATAAAATAACTGGTAACTAGCAACATTACAGTAGTGGATTTTTCGTATTGGCCAAGCATTACATTCAATAAATGGGGAGTGGACTGTAAAATTAAAAACACCCTGAGCCTCAATCATATCTGAGTCAAGTTGAAATGAAGACACGATCAGGACAAGTTATTTTGGTCAAATCAAAATGAAAGTAATCAATAAAATGTAACAAGGATCTTAGGTAATAAACAACCTTCAAAAGTCAAACGGAGCGAGATTAGAACATGCATACTTTTGTTCAGGGTCAGACAGTATTCTCTACAAAGTTATTTGGAGTATTAGCCATTACTATGAGATGAAAGGAGTCTTCCCTGATGGTAAACCCCCTCTGTCCTGGCAGCGCAGGTGGTCACTGAGTGGTGTAGTGAAGATGAAAATGATATCAATCGTATTTTATGGCTTTCACTGTAATCTGATCTCAGAGTTCACCTCCTGCATAGATCTCTTGTGGAGTGACGCGTTAAAAGATCTTTTTCTCATCTATCATCAAACATTGAAAGTGTGCAGTTACATCACTGGCAGAAAGTGAAGAAAAATATCTGGCTTTTCTTCTTGCCCTTTTATTTGATTGTTTTTGCCGTACTACGACATCAAACATCTGATGTTTCTAAATGGGCTGACAAGTCCTATTCCTTGTCATGCATATTTATATAATGACATATACCACCCATGCCAGGCCTTTGTGATTCACCCCTGAGACAAATTGGACAGTGCAAACGTGAGCAGAGACGAACAGTGAGCAGCTCAATCCTACATCATGAGCAGATGGGACCTAGTGCTCAGCTTTTACTTGTCATCCAGTCAAACATAAGCATGGACATATTCTGCTTGATGAGATTAAATGTCAGAGCCCTCTCTTCTCTTCTTTCATGTCATCTTCTTTGAGTGAAGTCAAACAATATTTGTCCTACGGTTTGCCTTTTCCTCTCATGTTCGTTAGTCTTTGTATAAGGAGTCTGTATTCACATTACTATGCAGAGACTGAATGTTTACGCCTGTACAATGAGTTTTATATGCAAACTATAGTGGCAAGCTACCATGGTTTAGACTTCCTCTTTGTTGGTGCACAGGTCAGCCAGGCCTGGTGGCACCTTGCACAGTCCAATCAGACTGCGATGAGCATCCTTCTAGGGTGTTGTCTGGGTAACAAGTCATGACATCATCCCTATCAGTAGTTCTTGTCCTATTTAGTTAGTTTACTCTTAGATATATTGTAATATCATGTATTTGTCTTGACATATATCTATGGGTCTCATAGCTGTGATCACAGTCCTTACCTTCACATGACCTCAGTAAAATAATGAACTATAGCAGTGGTTAAACAAAATAGCTAAGTTATTTATCCTGATAAGAACAATAGAGAAATCTACATTCTCAAAAGAGCATTAGACTTTTGTAGTTTGTATGTAGTGTATTTTAGATGCTTCACTACCTTAAAAAAATCTGCCTTTGATTGGATGACTTTTTTCAACAAAATTATACACATACCAATGTTACGGTTTCATTCAATGTGTTCTCTTTTTAGCTTGACAGGTCAGAAGTCATCAAGAGCAACTTGCATCCAGTGTTTGGCAAAGTCTTCTGTTTGGACTATTACTTTGAAGAAGTTCAAAAGCTGCGATTTGAAGTCTACGACATCCATGGCACCCACAGCATCGGGACTCGAGATGATGACTTTTTGGGTGCAGTCGAGTGTACACTGGGGCAGGTATGTGCTTAGGTTTTTTCATTTCTATTGATTTAAACAAAATGTTTAGGATTTAATTTAGGAGTTCATATGATTTTAAAACAAATTGAAAAGTGAAATTGCAAGGTTTCATTTATGATATTAATAATTTTATAAAACACATAATTTATATTAGCTTTGCCATTATTTATTCATTATCATGGGTCTCTTTGATAATTCTTATATTAAAAACAACACTTCTTTTTCTCAGTTCCAGTCGCTGCACCTGGTCCTGGTTGGTTTTATCAAACCAAAGAAATGACTCATTTGATGAATCACTGCACCACTCTGTACATCTCACTGCTACTATTACTATTACTATCTACTTAATCCTCTTCTTTGCAGATTGTGGCTCAGAAAAGGATGGTTAAGCCATTGCTGCTGAAATATGGAAAATATGCCGGCAAGTCCACCATGACGGTAGGTTAATTTAAAGTAATTTAAAGTAGTATTATTTAAGAATATTTTAAATTAACTTGTAAATAATAATAATACACAAGTTTTATTTAGCACAGCAAACTGAACCGGATGCACAATGACAAGTAGCAAGGTGTGAACAGAATTATAATGTAAATATCCATATTTTTGTTATGATTCTGACAGAGTTGAGTACACATTTTAAGGTGATGGCAACATTCTTGAAGAATTATGAATTCTAATTGCAGTGGCTTAATTCATGATTCTACAGTGGTCATTATGGGCTGTTGTTACACTCTAACCACAACAGATTTCTAAAATTCAATTCTTTAACCTTGCCTTGAAGTGGCAGTAATGAACAATTCACCTGCTCACACACCTCTTTGATTTGTGTTCCCTTTGGCCCTGTCAAGACCAGCAGTTTGATAAAAGCGCAGGTTTTCTCTGTTGTGGGTTTCACTGTCAAGCCCTGTCAAGCACCAACTGTATCCACTCTGACCTGTAGTGTTCACAGCTCCAGCCTCAGCACTGTCTCTCCATAAGTGTTTGTTAGTTTCTCTTCCAAGTCTGGAACAAAGAACAGACTGTTCTGTGTCAGGAGTGAGCAGCTGGGTCTGGTGTTTGGCAAATGCTGCCAATGCTGGTCTCTTTTAACTTCAAGGTAGAAGCAAATCCTGCGTCATCCGGAAAAAGGAAACTGCTTACAGTTTTGAGATTAAAGGGTCAAAGAGCCAGATTGGAAGTGTACCATGTTTCACCTCACAGGAATAATGTGAATACCCATACACAGGAAACATTTTTGTTTATAATTTGCCCGTTGTTCCTTTCGCTAATAGATTATGTTCAAAATGCCCATAACTGAGATCCATTAATTTGAGATGAATGTATTAAAATTGCCAATTTGGTCTGATTAGACCAAGCAGCCCTTGCTCTTAATGTACCCCTATTGCTGGTCAAACTCTTTGTTTCCTGTTTTTCTGCATCTAACACATGATCACACCGTGATGACAGAATGTTGACTTGTGGTCTAATTTATGCACCCCATACCAGTGCTTTGATCAAGAGATGAAAATGGTTGCCTTATCTTTCAGTGGTCAAAGGTTAGACACGACCTACGTACTAGATCTTTGTTGTATATATGTTGAACACTTTTTTTAGCTTCTTGATTTCATCAATATTCTAAGACATGGATATGAATAAAAACAAAAAGGATTGTATTTCCTTTCAGGTGCATGCAGAGGAAATTTCTGGGAACAACGGATATGTAGAGCTTGCATTCTGTGCCAAGAAGCTTGATGATAAGGTGAGCAGAATGCGTGTTTGTGACGGAAATGCCAACTATTTATTCCTTATTTCATATGAGAGGTACAGTATACTGCAGGAATTGTAATATTGATCCAGTGATACTGGATCTGACCTACTTGTGAAATAAAAGCCTACATAACAGAGCAGAGATTTTACACACTTTCCATTTTCCCCATTATGCTATAAAATGCATTTTCATAGACAATTACCATATGCACATAAAATACATAATATATAATCATATACAATAGAATGGATTACTGACTCTACATGTGGAACAACATTTTGCAGTATTTTGGTTTATGTTTTTGATAGTGTTATCTCATCTGTAAAATGTTAGGGTTAGCTCTATACAAAAATAGCCCTACAGCAACAATGCATGAAATAATGTAAAAATATATTGTTCTTTCTGAGAAAGAAAGAAAGAAAGAAAGAAAGAAAGAAAAAAAGAAATGGATATAAGCCATGTTATTACATTTTATGGCTTGTTTTGACCTTAGCTATCCCCAGTCCCCACTTCTCCTCTGTTGAATCTTGCTGAAGGCATATTTCAATCTGAAAATCAGCAGGAGCTTATATGCACTTAGAACTCAGGAGAGCAGAAGCCACTTCCCATTTCCAGAGAGTCCTCTGACTACATAGCTTCTTGGTTATCTTTGATTTTACCTCCAATTTGTGCCAATAAAAAGATAGCTCTGTGTTATGCATTATTTAATTAAAATGTAGACAGATATATCAGACTGGAGTAGTGATTATAATAGCTCCTATTTTAGGGAATCTCTCCCATGAATGTGACATTTGCTTTGTCTTTGCGTATCCAGTCACACTTAAGTGAACCATTCCCTGTTCTTGCACCTGTCTTATTCTTTACTGTACAGGGAAGGCACTTTATTATGCCATTATGCTCTTCCTAACACTGAAAGTGATTCCCATGCATTCTAAATAGGTTACTTATTATTAGTGTGTATGGTATAGGCAAGTTTAAATGACAAAAATGACCACATTTAATATGAAACTGTTTGTCTATTTTAAAGTGACTCATTGTTACAGTTTTACAATATTTTTAAAGTGGATACTGAAAATCTGCTCCCACCTGAGCTAATCCACCGCTGGTTTGTACGAGCAGTGTTATCACACCTCAACCTGCTGTAAATGCTAAACAATCTCACATACACACTCACTGAGATAAACAGTGCAGCGATAAAATTGACACCATTTACATGGAATCTCTTGTTCATTTTGACATTACCATCTGATCAGTCCGCCCCACTGATGCCACTGGCTAGTAGTTGTCATGACGACAGAAATAGGATGCAACGTTTCTCTTTTTGCGTGCTTATATGTGAGTGAGTGTGCGGGTGACCCTGAGGAGATGTGTCTGCCTAATGTGGTTGGGACACAGCATTAGCTCTGTCATTGAATGTGCACACAAAGGCCACTGTGAAAATGTTTACTTTATATACTCACTTTGCTTCATTTGTTTTCCTCTGCCTGAAGACTTAATTGACCTCAAGATTCAGTGTAGTTATA
>JACM01057803.1:0-13697 GCA_000787095.1 Periophthalmodon schlosseri
GAATTACTTTGTGTACCAGTTGCGCTATACAAATAAATTTGCCTTGCTTTACTTTGATCAGACAAGAGCAAGGAGACGTCAGTTTGTTTTCCTCACCTGATCCCAGTCCTGTTTGAGCTTATTGTTTAAGTGAGATTTTACACTAAAACTAACACTAATTTTTTTCGTGCTACTAAGACTTAAATAAATGGTGTTTTAATGGCACTGTCTGCTATTCCTACAGCCAAACTAGATACATTTGCAGCTTTCTGGTCAAAAAACTGCCACAGCCTGAGTGTGTGCTGCCTCCAGTGGCCACTGCAGCCTATTACGCATCATCACACTTTTTTGAAAACTTCCCCATTAAAAGATATATTTTGTTTTAAATTGGTTATTGCTATTTGCCTGGCAAATCCAGACTGATCTCTGCATTTTTTCTACAGATTGATATCAGTCTGGTCCCCACGTCCTCCGTTGCATCTCAAGCCCGATCAAACGTGATCGTCCAATCAGAGCTGTTTACTTCAGTGACACATATGAAACGAAGGAGCTCATTGGTCACCTATGATTTACAAATAAAATCACATTTCTCTCACCTCAGATTAACAGAGTTTAGTGCTTCACTCATTGATTCTGCAGAAATCTGCAATGTTTTTCAGCCCCTGTGATATTTTTTTCCCCTTTATCATTTTCAATACAGACAGACCATGCGTGTCTCTGATTGGCTAATCCACCTGTCAATCAGATCCGTTTGAAAAGAGAGATTCACCGGTGACCAGAGTCACATCTTCTTAAAGTGTGTATTCTGGATCCCAGGCAATATTGCTATGGCAACGGTCCTAATTTCATCATTTGGACACTCATGGATAGGAGCAGTGGAGAATGCAATAAAACGCCATGTACACAGTTTAGTAGCAAAACACATTTATTTAGCGTTTGGTGTTTAAACCCAAACACTGTTATTATGGTCGAGTTTAACCTTGCCTCATTATGATTGAGCTCATTCAAATAAAAATTGCTCTGGCACTTTCAAACGAGGACGACAGACACTGCTCTGATTTCTATGGTACAGTGAAATAACCTATTGATCAACAGGGCTGAAGCAGATCTGGTTTATTCAGTCATAGTGAAGACTTTCGTTTGACTGGTGAGTTAAAGAGGCTGCGTGTCCATCTGCTTTTCACTGGACTTGTATTCAGAGCTGTGGTCAGTGAGGAGCCTGGTGTATGGACATGTCCCCCCACAATAGAATGACTTCAGTTTGTATTCACACCCGTCCAGCTCTGAGCACGGGGCTGGGGGACGGGGATTATGAGCACATTTAGGATCATTGTTATGCAACTGTGAAAAGTTCCTTTGATGGAAAGTCCATCGCTGTGAAGATTAGATAACAAAGGCGTTCCCAGAGTAAAAAGATGAACTGCAGAAGCCATGGTTTAATGCGCTATATGTAACTTTTCTGATGGAGGGCCTGCTATCTGCTTGTATCCATGGAGATGTTATGATAATGCTTTCTGCATCTTTCAGAGGCCAGAACGGAGTTTGGATAACAATAATGCAACAATAATGCTCTCATTTTGACTGCTTTTACAATATACACGTACTGAGGAAAACCAAACTAAACTAAAACAAAACATCCACCCATACACAGGGAGAACATGCATAAGGTCATATAACGACATGGTATCAAACCCAGGACCGTAATCCTGTAAACCAGTTAAACTCGGGGCTATAGTGGCTTCACGTCACCCACGTTACTTCGTATGAAAGGGCGGTGCTCAGAGGGGCCGATGGTGCAGACTGGCAGCCTTGCTTCCTTCAGTCTGTCCCAGGGCAGCTGTGACTACAATATTATCTTACCAAGTGTGGAGCCAATGAATAATGAGAGCGGTAGGACAACTGCAGAACATCGAGAACAGAGGCCGTTTCAAAGGGCAGTTTTTGTCAGTTGTTCTTTCAGTAATACGATCAATACACATGACACTTTTGTGGATTTTTTTGTTTGAATATTTCATTAAAACACAGTGAAATACACATGGAGTTATGGAAGGGTTGACAAGCCTGTAAAGCACATCATCAGCTTATCTATCTGAGTGGAGTCATGGAGGATTTGACCTGTTGCGCGTGTTTTGCGTTTATGAGGGAAACCGGATGATAATTGCCACGGACACAAGCGGAAAAGTTATATAGTGCACCTTTAACTAAATGAAAAAAAACCCTTAATAGACATGAAATACTTCCTTGTCTGACAGTGGAGCTGCAGTGTTGGAGGCAGCGTTTGGATGGAGAGAGCAGAGACTGGTGCAGTGCAGTTGGTGCCTGTGCCTCAGTCTCTGCAGCAGATGGAGAGGTGAACTGAGAGAGTCTGTGGGTCCCAAAGTGCTGGTGCTGTGTGCTCCATAGCAGTGATGTTCTGTACAGTTAGGTTGTCATTTTGTTCAAACTAAATGTGTTTTTTTCCCTAAATGTGAATTTTGTGGGAGGCAGCCAGAGAGGTTCCGAAACAGATGATCGAATAGTTAGCACCTGGAGTGACTGAGCTCCTCACCCTGAATGCCCCCTCTCTCTCCTGCTCTCTCTCTGTCCCTCTCTACATATCGCTATCTTTCCTTCTGTCTTTCTCTCTTTCTCTCCTTTTTCTCTCTCTTTTTCTCCCTCTTTCTCTCTGCTTCTCTCTCTCTCTCCCTCCCTCTTTCTCTCCTTCTCTCTCTTCTCCTCTTCACTCACCTCTCTCTCTCGTCTCCTCTTCACTCATCTCCCTCTTTCTCTCCTTCTCTCTCTTGTCCTACCCCCCGCTGAGCTCCTCACCCTGAATGCCCTACCTCCCTCCCTCCCTTTCTCTCTCTTCCTGCCTCCCTCTCTCTCCCCTTCTCTCTCTCTCATTCCTCTCTCTCCTTCTCTCTCTGCTCTCATCCCTTTTTCTCTCCTCTCCCTCTCCTTCTTTCCTCTATTTTTCTCTCCCTCTCTACTTCCTTCTCCCCCTCTTTCTCTCTCTCCCCTCCTCCTCTCTCTGTCTCTCTCTAGCTCGATCTTTCCTTCTCTCTCTCTCCTTCCCTCTGTCTGTCTCTTTCCTTCTCTCTCTGTCTCTCTTCCTCTGTCTCTCCTGTCTCTTCTTCTCACTCTTTCTCTCTTGTCCTCCTCCCCCCGCTGAGCTCCTCACCCTGAATGCCCTCGCTCTCTCTACCTGCCTCACTCCCTCTCTCCTTCCCTCTCTCTCTCTCCTCTCTCTTCCTTGCCTCCTCTTTCTCTCTCTCTAACTTGATATTTCCTTCTGTGTCTCTCTCTCCCTCTTTCTTTCTCTCCTTCTCTCTCTCTTCTTCTCTCTGTCTCCCTCCCGCTTTCTCTCCTGTTTCTCCTTCTCTCTCTTTCTCTCCTCTCCCCCGACTGAGCACCTCATCCTGAATGCCCTCCTGCCCTCTCTCTGTCTTCTCCCTCCCTTTCTCTCTCTCCTTCTCTATCTCTCTATCTCCCTCTCTCCTTCTCTCTATCTCCCTCTCTCTCTCCCTCTCTCCTTCTCTCCTCTCTCATAAATCCTTTCAGCAGATCCATGAGAATACAAACCTTTGCTCTGGCACAACTCCTGATCCTGTCTTCATTTGTGAACATGACCAAGATGAAAAAAAGAACTCTTCACAAAAGGGAGCCTCGAGAGGACAGACCAAAGTGAGGGTCACGTTCACAATCAGCTGGGGGTCGTCACATGACTTGGAAGATATCATTTTGAAACGATGAGACTTATTTAATAGGGATGGGACAAGATCTGGTGCCACAAGCTCTCGTGAGATAACACTGATGGGGCGCACAAGCTGTAGCTCCAAAATGCAGCTCTACATTGGCAAAATCATAAATACTGTGTCGTAAATTAGTGAGTTATAAACTATATAAAAAAATTATATCTCGTCTCGTCTCATTCTCGTGGACCCCGTCTTGTGTTGTGTGAACTTTGATCAAATAAGAAAATAAACTACTGACTACTAACATATGGTAAGTGGTCACATTTTTGTATAGCGCTTTTCCACCTTCAAGACACTCAACGCGCTTTACATCAAGGAACCACTGACACATTCACATTCACACACACATTCATACACCAGTGTACGCAGACATTGGGGGCGAGGTGGGTTAGGTGTCTTGCCCAAGGACGCAACGACAGTATTCATTTGTGGGAGCTGGAACCGCATCGCCAACCTGTGGGTCAGCGGATCGGACCGCTCTATTATGTTTATGTCGAGAACGGGATTCGAACCACTCACCTTTGTATCAGAGGATGACTCTACCAACCGAAATATCGGACCGCTTATTATGTTTATGTCGAGAACGGGATTCGAACCACTCACCTTCGTATCAGAGGATGACTCTACCAACCGAAATACTGACTTTTTAATGTCTCGTCACTTGATATTATTAAGAGTTCATTTCACTGTGGGGGTCCCAGGTCTAAAAAGTTTGGAACCTCTGTTACAAAGTTCAAAACAACACAGAATACATACTCCTACAGGGTCCAAAGTAAAAGGTCTTTCTGGTGTTTTCATCCCTGCACTGGGCGGACATGATGATTATGGCGTGTCATGTGACTTACACCTCCACACATCAGTTAGTGCTTTGTCTCTGTGAACAGGCTGGTCTTTATCCATGCTCATCATACATGTCATGTGTGACAGCCAGGGCCTGGTGGCAGACAGCTGTGAGGAGCAGCTCTGAAGCAGCCCTTTGTGTCCGACCCATACAATTCCTACGTACGCTTACATAACACTGAAGATCTGCAAAGTCCTCCTCCCCAACTCACCAACTCATCACATGCTTTTGAACTCTGAAGGTCTTATATTATGCGCGACCTGACAAGTGTTTCAAATTTACACTCCCAGTCAAAGGTTTGGACACATCCTCTCCATTCAGTGTTTTTTTTTTTCTTATTTTTACTACTTTCTACATTTTATATACATACAGGAGGTATCAGATATATGAAGTGCGATATATGAAATCATGTAGCAAAGAAAAAGTGTACTGAATATTTTTCGAAAGGGAGGCTACTTTGAGGATTTGAATACATGAATTACATGTTCTCCCTGTGTCTGGGTGGAGTTTGCATGTTCTTCCTGTGTCTGAGTGAAGTTTGAATGTTCTCCCTGTGTCTGTGTAGAGTTTGCATGTTCTCCCTGTGCCGGGGGTGGCGTTGGCTTGTTCTCCCTGTGTCTGTGTGGAGTTTGCTAAGGTGCCCCAGCGGCGTTGAAGGATGGGTCAAATGCAGAGGACAAATTGCCCTATGTCGACAATAAAGTGAACTATAACCGTGACCCTCAATAGAAGATTAGTGTAGGGCACATTTCAGTGGTGCCATAAATATCAAGAGGAAATGTAGTAAGATTAGAAGTTATTTCATTATTCTAAACCCTGTTTTATTTTGTCATTTCTGTAACCATGTGTGTGTTTAGATTTTTGCGTCCTGTCATATTGATTGCTTGTCCCACCCTAATGTGTCTTACCTGTGTTTCGTTCTCTGTTTGTGCATTTAAACCTTGTGTTCTCCTCTGCCCTTTGTTGGTCCATTGTCAGTGCCGTGTCCTGGCAGTATCCATTTTGGATTTTTGTGTTTGGATTTACCCGTGGACTTTGTTAAAGTTTTCATTAAATAATATTTCAAGAGCAGTCCTGCATTTTGGCTCCTCTCTCTGTTTAAAATGACACAGGAAGTCTATAAACTGTAGCCGATGCCTCTTAATTAAACATGAACATGTGTAAAAGCAAATGTGGGTAGCTTTAAAGGTCCTATATTACACAAAATTGACTCTTGTAGCATTAAGCCATGTTACAATGTTGTTACCTCCCTACAAATATACCCGAAGTTGGTTTTGTTTCATTCACACGTTAGAGTAACCTTTTATTATTAGTCTGTCTACATCTCTACTGCTAGAGAAGAACTCAGCCTCAGGTTTTGTGTGTTAAATGTGTGTAAATGGAACAAAACACAACTCCAGGTATGTCTGTGATGAGGAAACAACATTAGAACATAGATCAGAAAATGGGGTAATATGGGCCCTTTAGTGGCTGCTCTCTCACTTTGCGTAAAAGTGTTTCACGAGCTGCAGTAAACTCACAGCCCAGGCCAATGTCAAGACTATTATTGACGACAGTGATTTAAAATTCTTATCTGGAACTCTGAGTCCAAACACTGAGTCACAAGACAAAGTTAATATGTTGATGAATTAAAATGGATTCTGAGTTTGCCCACCATGAAAAGTCAACAGCGCCCAAGCTCACTCACGATCTGGATGTGATGGCTTTGAAGGTGGTTAAACAGCGCCCCCTCTGTCTCTTAGTGGTATTTATGGATGCTTTCTCCAGTCATGCCACTGTGTTTCAGCAAGGCCGTCCACCAGCGTTATGTCCTGCCAAATGTCGTAGATGTGCTAATGGTTCACTGAATGCATAAAACTGATCTAATTATCCTGATTAAAACTGCTCTGTCCTGCTGTCACCCTGTTAGATTTATACCGATGGGACTGTTCACTTGGACACATGTAGTCTGCCTCGCTGTCTCACTGTGGACAACCCATAGACTGTATCTATAAATGGACATAGCTAACCTGCTAGGCGCCTCGTTCCAAATAGGAAGCGAGCATGACCGTGCTTCCGGCTCCATCAACTCTGGCTCCAGTTCAATCTGTCACTCCTCTCTGTAACTGCTGCTGTCAGGCTCGTCATTTTGGCCTTAAAGTGTTCATATTAACCAACTCCACATGATCCTGTTATTTTTATTTCTCTATTTTGTCCATAAATTAAGATATGAACATTGATAACAGACCAATCAGTCACCTTCTTTCCCCAAGGTTGCTCCCGCTTGCATTTGCAACAGGTTTGATTGACAGTGTTTCTAAGCAGGGACGGATTGGCTCTTTGATAGTTTGATACGGCTCCAAATTCACCCCTGTAACTGCTCTAGCCTCGATGAGTTTCATTTGACTGGAGCCAAACGCTACGGGTGACGTCACACTCACTTAGTCCACTTCTTTATACAGTCTATGGGACAACCGTTGTAAAAAAAAACATCTACGTTCTTCTGATGAGGACTCGTAACAAGAGTAAAACTTCAGCTCTTGATTTTGCTAACACCTGCCTCAGCTTCAGGATATCGGCTTGTTATTGTTGGTGTTGTAGCATTTAGCATTTTGTTATTCTCTAAAAAGTCAATCTCAAACTTTGATGTGGGTGTGATCTCATTTTCACATGCTTGTCAGTAACACTTATTATAATCTGCTAATTAGAGTTGTTGGACAACTTTGCACAACCCAATTTACAAAATGATTCATCTCATTTCCATACTGGCATTGGAACAGTTTCTCTTTTCTTTCCGTGAGGCCACAGACACAACCAAAATCTGTTCAACCAGAAATGGACAAACTGCTGCCCAGACCCAAAGATAGTGGCAGTTTTGTTTCACTAATTAAAAGATTTGAACATTTGGACAAAGTGTGGTCACACATAGCAGCCCAATAAGGCCAGACTCATGTCACTGTGAAATGTGCCCTTCACTTGGCGGTGTTGACTTTAGAGGAAATGCTCCATTGTGCCAAACAACATGCAGCCATTTTACAGTCTGGCTCTGACAAACAGAGCATGTTGTGTGGGATGTGTGTGGGAGCTTTTAAATGTGGTGCCAATGCTTTTGCTACGCACGATCAACTGAGTAACCCAATCCAAACGAGCCAGTGTAACAGCCTCATAAGACAAATGCATTTCTAGCTATATTTTGTATGGCTAATTTCAAAATAAATGTTCCTCCAGTGTTCGCTGCAATTGCATTTGAATAATACTCATAAGATATAAATAATACACATTATAACAGATTCGTCTGGAACACTGCCTGTGCCATTTACTGTTGCTGTAGCCCTGTGTGTCTCTCTCTCCACACAAACCTCTGGCACATGGCAGCTGGACATCTGTCCTGGTCTCTGTCCAGTGAAACAGCAGTCACTGTTTAGAAATGAATGTCCAATTATTGTCTTCCTCTGCAGTATTTGACCATCACACCGTTTATTACTTAAAATCCTATGTAATATTGCAAACCTGGGATCCTGAGACTGGCTGCCTCTGTATATTCTCCATAGAAGATCTCAGTCTGGTCTCCACCTCCACCTCTGTGTCTCAGGCCAAACTTTCTACTTTTGTTAGTTTACACCTGGTAAACTAAGAAGCTCATTGGTTATATCTCATTCAGAACAAAATCAAACTCCAGCGTTTTGTGCTTCACTCACAAAATGTTTTTCATTCACATATGATATTATTTTACTGTCTTTTCTTAACTTGCAAGTAGCCATATTCGTTTTGATAGAAAGGGCCATGCTCGTCCCTGATTGGCTGATCCTCCTGTCAGTCACGCCTATCTGAGCCTGTGGAGATAAGTGTCCAGACTCAGCGGTGCTGCAGGGGTTCTCCTCTACACACTGTGCAGACTTTATGTCCCAAGTTACACATGGAGCAGCGCGGCAGTGATTATTGACCAAAGTGTTCAGCTCTTTAGTGAGGTCAGGGCTGTAGACCTATTAAAACCTGCTGCGTCTGACATTGAGTTCGCAGGGGACCAAGCGCTGGGTCTCCTTTTCTCCCTCGTACCCCAGCACATAAAAGACAGCGCCACCGTGGGCTTGTTTTAAAGCAGACCTATTCTGAAAAATTGAGTTTTCAGAGCTTTTAACCATGTTATCATTGTTTCCTTCTCATTTACCGTCTGAAGTGGTATTTGGAGTGATTTGAGTAATCTTTAATTGCTTATTTTCAAGACGCCATTTTGCCGATCAATCCCTGTTTTCACCGCCACCGGTACACGCCCGCTGTGATGTACGCTCTCCGTTCTCGTACTTGGTGATATGCATAGGATTCGGCAGCGTTATGAAGTCGTTTTGGTACAAATGAGAAAGAATCTGCTACTCTCTAGTGTGATGTGCAGCTATCCATACGAGGCGCTGACAACTTCACCGCCGTTGTGATGAAGTTTACGGCGACGTCAGCTCCCACTGGGCACTGCAGTTTTCTAACGCGTACATCAGCGGACTTTTTTCTTTTAAGTCATTTTAGATCCATATTGTGCTTTAAAATGTGCTAATTATAATGATCCACGGGTGTCGTAGATTATAAGTATAAAGCAGACACAAGCACAGTCTGTCTTCTTTGAAATAGGTGACTACTTTGCGTCCGTCACCCACTTGGCTGTGCGTACCTTCCAAAAAACCCTGCAGACGCCCCCTGTCCAAACTACACGTTTCTGTAAAGTATCAGATGCAGGTATTCTTGTCGGGACAGATCACATACAGCTTCCAAAGATAATCTCATAGCCATTTCTGTATTATTTTGAGGTCCTTATTTGTGTCATACCATTATATACGAGTGTCCGGCCTCCTACGGCTTTGCTCCTGTGATATTGCTCATGTGGTGCCCTTCATTATCTACGAACTCATTGGCAATGGCCGTTTATCCGAATGTATCACCTTAATGCCTTTTGTACCCTATTTGTGTCCCATAATGAGATTGGAGGTACAACAAACACACCCACTTTACATTCACAGGGCAGCAGGATCATCAGGACGGAAGAGAGATAGAAAAAACTCAAAGACGACGCATTTGCACATTTTATTCAGACTTGCACAAACGTCTAATGAGAAACTGAGTTCACTAACCGTAAGTTTAAATCCTCAGCCCTGCGTATTGACTTTGTAGTAGAAAATCCTCCATCTGGGCTTTGTTAATTAAAGGTCCAGACTGTTGTTACAATGGCCGAGTGTGATCAATACGAACCCATAGACACCAGCTGAGTCTCTGTAGAGTCCAGCTATGTGTTATTTTTTGATTTGCTCATTTTAAAAGGTAAGCAGGTACGCGGAGGTATTTGGGCTCTTTCTCTCTGAACTCTGCGTAATGAGAATATAAACAAGAGTTGCCATGGAGACGAGTTCATTAATGAGTTTTCATTGTTGTGATGACATACCAGACTCCACTGAGATATTTACTGTGCAGAAGAGGCATTTAAATTAGACAAAGATTTGTTTTGAAGGATTCTTACTGATGAAACTGTGAATAGGCTGACATTGTGAAGAGCATCAGTATTTGCTGCATTTACGTGCCATTGTCATTTTCTCAATGTGAAGAAAGTGGGCTTTCCATATGGTTCTTCTCATAGACTGTACATATAAATGGACATAGCCGCCGCGATCCAAACAGGAAGTAAGCATTGGTGCGTCCAGCTCCATCGATTCAAGCTCCAATTCACTTAACATGGAGAAACAGTCGCCCCTCTCTCTGTAACTGCTGCTTAGATATGAGCATTAATAAAAGACTAATAAGGCGCCTTCTTTCCCCAAGGTCTCTCCCGCTAGTGTTAGCAACAGGTTTGATTGACAGCGTTGCCTTCAACAGCCTCACTCCAGATTGGCTCTTTGGTTGCTATTGTATTCGTGGTCGCAATTCCAAATATGGAGCTCCAAATTCGCCCCCATAACTTCTAGCCTCGATGAGCTTCATTTGACTGGAGTCGAACGCTATGGGTGACGTCACACTCACTTAGTCCACTTCTTTATACAGTCTATGGTTCTTCTCCAGTGTCTGTTTCACCTCACGCTTATTGACTTTTTGAGATGCTTACAAAATAAGAATTGCACTTTATTAAGTATTCTACATCCAGCATCTAGTAACTTTGCAGCAAACTGACCTGCTTTGGAAGATCTTGCCTTCTGAGGCTATTGGAGCTAATTGAAAACTTAAAATGCCCAATTGAACAGAGTGTGAATAGAAAGGTATTAAGGTAATATGGCATCAGACAGCAGTTTTCCCCAAGAGACGCACTTCTAACACTTCTAAATGCTTTGGTTCTAAAGGCTGTGTGCTGTTTTGTTTGTGAGACTCAGAAGATTGCAAAGAGAATGGAGACGCTACTGAGACTGCTTTGTGTTTTCCTGGAAATGCTGCTATGCTACGGTTTTTGAGAGCAACTTTATTTGTGTTCTCAATTTTGCTATTAATATTGCAGCAAAGAGAAAAAAAGACATATGTTTAAAACTGACCACAGAAAACCTCAATCTCAACCTCAATACCATCTTCACCATAGACTGTATAAAGAAGTGAACTAAGGGAGTGTGACGTCATCGAGGCTAGAGCAGTTATAGGGGCAAATCTGGAGCTGGATTCCATATTTGGAATTCCGATCGAATATCATAGCAACCAAAGAGCCAATCTGGAGCGAGGTTGTTGATGGTATCACCCCTTCCCGTCCTCACCGCTGGTTTAGCAGGGAGCGGGCACTTAGTAATGCTGTCAATCAAACCTGTTACTAACGCTAGCGGGAGCAACCTCTGGGAATGAAGGCGCCTGATTTGTTTGTTATTAATGTACATATATTGATTTATGAATACAAAAGTGAAATAAAAATATTAGGATCATGTAGAGCAGGTTAATACGAACATTTTAAGACCAAAATGATGAGGCTCACAGCAGCAGTTACAGAGAGGGATGATAATTTTTCAGTGTAAAGTGAATTGGAGCCAGAGTCGACGGAGCCGGAAGCGTGTCCATGAGCACTTCCTATTTGGAATGCACCGACTAGCAGGTTAGCTGTGTCCATTTATATATGCAATCTATGATCTCCACCAGCGTTTACAGCGTTGCCTTCCTAACACTTTTGCTCTGTGCTCGTCCACTTGAAAACGGATGACTTTTCTCTCTTGAGCTCTTAAGCACTGAGCTCTTCCTGCTAGAGAAGCCCCCCAGCCCCATTCTCATGTGTTTGATCTGTTTTGTGCCATTAACTTGCTTTATTTATGATTATTTCTTCTTTTTTCATTAATTATTATTCATTAACGTGTGATTTTGACAGGCCTAACGTGTACTTGGGGATGGTGAATTTGGAAAAGTCTTAATGGAATCCAAGTCTCACTGGTGCTGTTGGCACCATTATGTTCTATTTTACAGCACTGGCTTTATTCTGAGGGAGCATTGGTCTAGAGCTTTAGTCCTTTAGTTGTTTACTCCATTAATCAGTTGATGGAGTCTTAGTTGACCAATATTTTTATTTTATTTAGATTTGTGACAAAATGGGGCTTTGTCCCATTAAACCCACATTAATTTTATTTAATTTCACACATTTGTTCATTTCATTTCCCATAATTTTTCCATATGCAACTTAACTGTTGGTTAGGTCCTTAATAGGTGTGAAATCTCTCATTAGGGGCTTGAATGACTATGCCTATAAGTAGGACTCAGGCCCAGTGTTTGTAGATTAGGTCTATTGTGCTACCCTAAGTGTGCAAACTGTAAACAATAGATGTTTTTAGTTTGAGTGTAGTTAGCTCCTCCCTTCAGTCAGATATAAGGAAGTGTCCACCAGTGATCTGACCAGAACTGGAGAAGCGGCTTGGATGAGCAGCAAAGTGTCTTCACTCCTATGACGTTTTGTCCAGTTGTCAGATTTTATATTTTTCTTTTGCTATAAACTGTTAGATACAACTATTCTAGGTTTGTTTTGTTTAGTTATAGTCCACTTTTCAGTTAAACATCACATACATACACGAGTCACTTTAAAGATTTTATTTGGTTAACCCTGTTCATTTCAGTTGTGTAATTCAGTTACACATATCCATTCATTACTTACCTTGAACTCCACATGGTCCAGACAAAGGAGGGGGTGTGCCCAGTGTCGGCCATTTTTAAAGCCTTGGGGTGAGTTTGTGGGCTGGACCATGTGGAAGGGAGAACCCGATTAAGTCCTTTTTTGTTTCAATGTCTTTGTGTATTTTGATTTCAATATTTAAGTGTTTAGTTTTATTTTACACACTTGTAAAGGGGACTTAGGCCCTCAAAATTACAGTTTAGACCAGTGGTTCTTAACCTGGGTTCGATCGAACCCTAGGGGTTCAGTGAGTCAGTCTCAGGGGTTCGGCGGAGGTCAAGACACGCAACTGACTGATTTGTGATGACACGCCCCGCTTGGCCATCACTGAAGGGTTCGGTGAATGTGCATATGAAACTGGTGGGCTTCAGTACCTCCAACAAGGTTAAGAACCACTGATTTAAATTTTAGAATTTTGCCAGTGTTAAACTTTAACACCACCTGTAGAGTCCGTGGTACTTACCTGGGGGAGGTCCTTCCTGCTGGGAGTGTATAAAAGCAGTCAGAGTTAGTCCATCGGGGGAACTTCAGTGTAGTCGTGTGCATCTGCTTGTTTTGCAGATTTAATTTAAGTTGCTTATTTTCTGTTTAGTTGGATGCTGTTTATGTTTTCTTGAATTATTTTGCATTCAACCAGAGTCATCTTTTAAATACATTTCCGTCTGGTGAAAGACATTTGGCATAGAGATCGACCGATCATTTTTAGCTCATCGACTATTGGCCTTACATATTCAGCACAGGCCGATATCTTGTTTAGGCCGAGCTGCTGCCTGAAGAGTACACATACAGCTAAATTTCAACACTTTAGGTCAAAAAGATAACTGCGCAAAACATGACTACAGCTCTATCATAGGCTTGTGGTAAAAAGGCTTGGCGTGAGTTTGTAGCAAATGACATAATTTAGGGAAAATGATCTAAATCTGCCCTATACATTGGCCCAATAACATTGTAAAAAAAATGGGAGTGAACCATAATACTTTTCTGTTTTAAATTGTTGATTTTACATGAACTCATGTGCAGTTGTATTCTTTTGAGTCCAGTTTTGGGTCAGATACATCAGATCACA
>KN473490.1:0-14808 GCA_000787095.1 Periophthalmodon schlosseri
TATGCTTGGAGGGAAAAAAGCTCCATGTATTGTCACCAGTGAGAATGAAAATAAAAATAAATACGCTATTTGGCAAAGTGCCAGCTTTGTCTAGAGGAAATGAGTGTTGATCGGAACACGGAGAGATCTCAACTAGTTAGTCCTTACCTGAATAAAGCACCTGAATAAAGTTTTAATCTAAAATTTTTAATTATACCGTATGCCATGTTGTTTTGCAAGTGCAAGTGTTTTCAAGTTAAAATCACTCTACACAATTATGCTAGATATGACAGCAGAAGTAGGAGATTTTGTATTATAGTTTTTTTAAACCTAAAAGACCCATATCGGAATAGGAATAAGTCCAGCGTTCTATAGGGTCCCAACAATTCCACTGAAAGAAATCTTTTGTAAATGAAAGACAAGGTCTTGGGCAACAACTTGTATCCTTCTCCACAGATGACTTGATCATCTACTATTTACTTCATTTGATGTCGGTGGATGATGTTTTGTACGGTAGCCTTGCGCATGTTCTTCTGACAGTTCATCACCAGGAGGAGCTTGAGATCCCCAGAGTCCAATCACCTCATATTGTAACTCCACATACAAAGTGCTGATTAAGGGCCATGCCGAATGCTGACATCCCACACTCCAGTAGAAGCAGACCACCTCACAAATGATACTTTATGTTGGTCCTAATGAAGATATGCTGCCCCCCTAACGCATTAATTATGGCTGTGCAGATAATGACAGGCTCTCTGGAGAATAGTGTATGTAATCAGTGATTAGGAAGGCCTGGGTCATCTTGTATACTGCTCTGAACCAGCTCTGTGCAGGATTCTGTGAGATAAATTGGCACATTATTGTGCAGTGCAAGTAGTTTGAGTTGGCTATTTAGAATCTGACATTGGAGGAAAAAGTTCCTTATATTATGTAAAGCTTTCTCAGGTTTAAGAATTTAACTGACAATCACTGCATTTACATGCATGCCAGGACAACCGGATAACTTGCCTAGTCCAATTTAAATAGATTTATCAAAATGCATGTAAATGCGAGAACTGAGATAAATAATAATAACAATAACAATAACAATAATTAAATTTTGAAGTTATGAATAACCGTTATTAATAATTTAACACTTTAAGTCACCAGAATTATTATTTTTTCCACAGTGATCATTTCCTTTCCTTTTTTTCATCTTTTCATCAAGATCTTAAAACATCTCATTAGTATAATTTTAGATTTTTTTTTTTTTTCTTTTTAAATTGTTAATTATGTTCAGTTGTGTAGGGATTACCTATATTTATTATTGTCATGTCCCTATTAAAATATTTAGATTATAATATTTAGATGCCTGACTTCTGTTTATTACTACTTTATGAATGCATCTGTTTGGTTTTAGTTATAGGTCTTTTACGTTAAAGTTTTTTAATTAGTAAAATTTGGAGAGTCATATATTAATAGCCACAGATGGGCATTTTTTTTCAAAGCATATAATTTTAAAGAGACTTTGAACGTTTGATGTAAGCCTAAGACTATTCAAGCATTTTTAATTAATACTTTTTTTGTAATTATTATGATATCTCAGCCACTTTAAGTAAGGCCCTTCCTGGTGTCTGCCCAGTCCACCCAGGCACAGAGTACACTGCCTGCCTGTAGTGATGAATGGTGGGACAAGACACGCTCTCAGGCTGCACAAGTGTGACCACAGCCTATTCATCACACAGGGACAGATTATTACCCGTCCAACATTCATCTTCAGTGCATGACACCTCCTGGTCCAAACAAACAATGGGCTCTTGGCTTCACACGCAGATGCCACTTGTTTTGGAGCCAAGGAGATGGGGAAACCCTCTCTGCATCAATGATGATTTATGAAACTTGAGATATGTTTAATGCAAGAACAGAGGCAATTTGAGGCGGGCTGTTAGAAAATGTATGCTTTTGTGATTGTTCTCACACTGCTGTGTTGTTGTGTCCTCAGCCTCTCCCACTGTGCCACCGCTGCACTCGGAGCACTTCAAACCGTGCCATGAGAAGGACCTGGCCTACTGCCTGAATGGAGGAGAGTGCTTTGTCATCGAGACTCTGAGCGGACCACACAAGCACTGCAAGTAAGAGCTGCCACCCTCAGCATGTCCATGTTTGAATCTTGCATTTAAATCTATATGAACATTTATCTATACATGATGATTGTCTGCTTCTAAAAACTGGCCGCACTAGAACTGAAATGGGGAAAAAAAGCTTTCAGTTATTTTGCTTCCCAAAAATTGAGCATATTTCAAGGGCATGTAAATCTGGATACATTGGTACTACTACAGCATTTTATTAATCTAGTGATAAACAGTTACAGTATAGTCACACCTGCACCTTTTTTAATGTTTTAAATGGACCTATGTAGTTATTTGTTTTGCATTGGGCAGCCCCTGTTTTTGCTCACCAATTCTTATGTAGCCTAATCCCCAATCTATAGGAATCCATCTAGGACATTAAACTTGGTTTGCTAGAATTCTACACATTACATATGCACCGTGTCACACACAGTCTAAACGTGACGTTTACACATGTGCCAGCATCCATACAACGCAACAGCTAAAACAACATCAGTACAACAAATCACACTCATGAGGCTCGGGCTGATAACTACATTAAGAGGAGGCTACAGTCATAACACAAACACATGGCATCAGCGCAGCTCCAACAGCGCAAAGGCAAGATCCACCCCCACATATCCAACAATGGAGTACTCCGTGTCCGCCGGCTCAGATTTGTTCTTTCCTTGCTTCTCAGAATCAGAATCCAATTGAGTTTTATTGTCATTCAGTGAACAAAATTCACAAACTAGGAATTTGCTTTGGCAATATGGTGCAGCATAAGATGATGAATAATAATAATAATAAATACAAATAGAGGCATTCAAACAGCAAGCAAAGCTTTGACTGAATATAAACTCAAAATATACAATATGGACAGAACAGAAGTGCAAAACTGTGCAAATATATAATCTATTATTGAAGTGAGTTATTAAACTGTCAGGTGTTATAACGTGTTCATGGGAAGGGATGAAACTGTTCTTGAGGTTCTGGTCTGAATGAATCATAGTCTCCTGTCATGTCAATATGTCATGCAATGTAAAATAACTATATTCAAAGTGTTGACCTGAACTAAACCAAAACTCACATTTGCCAAAGTGAATTTCAAAATATATTTCACGATTGTATAATCAATTCCTATTTGAAAATCATTTCAAAATGCACATTTAAATTTTCCATTAAATAATGGTGCCAAAAACTTTTCTATAGATCTCCTACATACCATTTTTTGTTAGTACTGAAGCACCCTGAACAGCTGTGGAATCTATTGTTAAAAGTACAGTAACATTTCCTGTTCCTTTAGTGCTTCTGAGCTCGTAATATTTGGCATCCCAGAGTCTGCTCTATCTGCTTGCCCCAGATTCAAACAGAGCTCATGGGCATTTAGCCTGTTCAAATGCGGGGCCCTTTACTAATTATGTCCCAGTACAACTCCTTCCCAAAGATAACCACAAGACTTCCATTCGACCTGTTTTTGAGAGCTGTGTCTCCCCCGGAGCTGCATACACTACTGTTTAACATGTATTAGTGCTGGAACCACTGTTTTCATTCTTTAATTAGGCAGAATGAGGAAAACATTAAAAAAAAATGCATGGAGTTTGTCACTGCAAAAAATAATTTAAACAGTTGAAGTATTATTTATCATTATATATTTAATTCAGCTGTCAGAACACATAACTGTACAATACCACTGGTGTTTACAGTGGCATAGAAAGTGGGCTTTCTAGAGCAACAATTTCAGGCACATTTGTTTTTACAAATTTGTTTGGGGCGACAGTGGCTCAGCGGTTAGGTTTATGTGGTGTGTGACTGACTGGTGATGGTCGGAGGGGCCGATGTTGCACATTGGCAGCCTCGCTTCAGTCAGTCTGCCCTGGAGCAGCTGTGGTTACAATAGTAGCTTACCACTGTGAGAGGCTTTGTCGAACCTGTAAAGTGCATTACTAGTGTAAGGCATTATTATTATACTTGACTTAAAAAAATAATGAAGAATTTATGCTTGGTGGAGAATTATGATGGCCTATTTGGGTACTTTCAGTTTGAATAATTAGGCTATGAAATGTAAGTATAAGTTAAACTTCAAACTGTTCATTTACTTAAAGACTGATGAGAAGCGAAATAGTCAATGTAAGTGCGTGTGCCCTTGTTTCCATGGCAACCCAAGCATGGTGATGTAGAGACACTGCAGCCTGACTGATCCTGTCTGCTTCTGCTGCAGCACAAAGCAGTACACTGTTACTGTACACTCCAAACATGACATACATATACATACGAGATCCAGAGTGGAGACATTTTTGGTTTAATGCATTTTTATATTTTTTTTAATAGATATCCAATAAATGCTTTGATTGGCATTTTGCAGTTTGTGTTACAGAGAGTTTTTCCTCCATACCATTTTTCTTTTCCTCTAAATGTTTAACTCAGCTTGTTTGCCTTGAACAGTCTTGGGTCGAGTTGATTTTAATTTATTTGATAGGGACTGTGCATATTAATGAACATCTGTAATCACAGTGTAAATTTGCCAGATTTTGGAAAATATGCTTATTTCCATCTGTTGTACCTAGGCAGTAATAAAAGCCAGTAAGTATGTGGACAGCCTGATCAGAGAGTATAGAGCTGAAACCAGAATTTAAATACACTATATAAAAAGACACTTTGTGACATGAAATTAGACTAAACTTTTCCTGTTTTAGGTCAATTAGGATTACCAAAATTATTTCTTTTTGCTAAATTCCAGAATAATGAGAGAAGGATTTTTTTAAGACAATTTTTCAATACTTTCTTCAAAGTCAGAAGTTTACATACAGTAAGATTACTAAGTATTTAAATAATTTGAGAAAACCCAGATGATGATGTCATGTCTTCTGCTTCTGATTGGTTTATTCACAATGAGTTAATTAGAGACACGCCTGTGGATGTATTTGAAGACACATCTGAAACACACTGCTTCTTTGTGTAACATCATGGGAAAGTCAAAAGAAATCAGCCAAGATCAGGAAGAGAATTGTGGACTTGTCTGGTTCATCCTTGGGTACAATTTCCAGATGCCTGAAGGTGCCACGTTCATCTGTTCAAACAATTATACACAAGTATAAACACCATGGGAATGTCCAGCCATCATATCGCACAGGAAGGAGACGGGTTCTGTGTCCCAGAGATGAACGTGCTTTGGTCCGAAATGTGCAGATCAACCCAAGAACAAAAGTAAAAGACCTTGTGAAGATGCTTGCGCAAGATGGTAAGAATGTGTCATTATCCACAGTGAAACGAGTACTGTACCGACATCGACTGAAAGGCCACTCTGCCAGGGAGAAGCCATTACTGCAAAAGATTAAAAAGCCATATTACAGTTTGCACACAGGGACAAAGACTTTCATTTTTTTGAGACATGTCCTGTGGTCTGATGAAACTAATGTTGAACTGTTTGGCCATAATGAGCATCATTATGTTTGGAGGAAAAAGGGGGAAGCTTGCAAGCCTGAGAACACCATCCCAAGTGTGAAATACGGGGGTGGCAGAATCATGTTGTGGAGTTGTTTTACTGCAGGAGGGACTGGTGCACTTCACAAAATAGATGGCATCATGAGGAAAGAACATTATGTGGAAATACTGAAGCAACATCTCAACACATCAGCCAGGAAGTTTAAGCTTGGGCGCAAATGGGTTTTCCAAATGGATAATGACCCGAAGCATACAGCCAAACTGGTTACAGAGTGGCTTAAGGATAAGAAAGTTAATGTTCTGGAGTGGCCATCACAAAGCCCTGATCTCAATCCTATTAAAAATGTATGGGCAGACCTGAAAAGGCATGTGCGAGCAAGACGGCCTACAAACTTGCCTCAGTTACACCAGTTCTGTCTGGATGAAGGGGCCAAAGTTCCTGCCAACTATTGTGAGAAGCTTGTGGAAGAACATCTAAAACGATTGACACAAGTCATACAGTTTAAAGGCAATGGTACCAAATACTAATGAAATGTATGTAAACTTCTGACTTTGAAGAAAGTCATGAAAAATTGTCTAAAAAATCCTTCTCTCATTATTCTGGCATTTAGCAAATAGAAATAATGTTGTTAATCCTAAATGACCTAAAACAGGAAAAGTTCAGCATGATTTCATGGAAACCAGTGAGAAAAAAAAGCATATGTGTCTTTTCATATAGTGTATTTAAACTTCTGGTTTCAAATGTATGCCAAGGCAACGGTGGGCTTAGGGGGGCAATGATCATCAGACATCTTCTGCACTACACTGAAAAACTGTCTTAAAGGACTTTTTTCTTGTTCAGTTTACTTGTGACTTAACTTTTCTATGCGTTATGTGTGTTTTGATGCAAATTATCAATAAACATTACATTTCTTATATATACACATATATATATTAATCAAAACTGAGAGAACATAAAGTAAAAAAAAAAAAACATTTACAGAATTTGACATTAATTTAACACTGGGTTACAAATAGTTGGTGGGAAAAAAACAAAACAAAACACACATATGAGCCTTTATGGAGAGGTTTTCTTCTTGTATCTGCAAAAGAAACATGAGCGTAACCCATTCCTTTCTATGCCAAAAAGCCCTAAAGGTTTAACACAAAATTAAATTCAGCGTTACATCCCTATTATTCATCTAAGCATCTTCAGCACTTGCCATGGTGTTTTTATAAAGTTTAAACTTAAAAAAAATATCCCCATGACTCAAAAATATGATTAATGTATAATGCACAAAGTTAGGGACACAGAGAAAAATTGAACTATTCTAATGTAAAGATATGCATTAGACTTGCTAATATTAAAAGGCAAAATTGTCCATAACTTATAGTTGGACATAGAAGACTGGGCATTTTACTTCAAAGGGATATTACAGCTAACACATATAACATATTTAGATCACTGTTACCTTTTATTATTTTGAAAACGCTAAATTCGCACAAAACAACGTATTATCATGTTTTATAAGTTTCACTTTCATTTTTGATACAGAGTCAAAAGTCACTCCCCCTTCACAGCACCATCACATTACAATCAGCCTGTGTTGTGCTAATGATGCTTATCACATCAGGTTTGTAAAGCTGTAGTGTATTGTTTTGTATCATGCTTTTGTATATTTATGGAGAATTCTCTAGTACGAGCATGGATGAAGTGGGCCTGCGGGGGGAGCATTGGCCAAATCTTACAGCTAAGGGTACGAATACAGCCCGGAAGAGATTGCTAAATTACTCAAACGTGCATGGATGACATCTAAAAGCACTTCAGGCCTGTGTTTGATGAGAAAACGTTATAACACGGTAGAAAGCTCCAAAACATACATTTTTCATAATACCCGTGCTTTAATTTACTTCATCAACCAACTGCTGACAAATTTTACTCAGGGCCTGGGATCGATGCATAAGCTCACTCAATTTGTGTTCAGTACAAATTGAGACAAATCAGACAGTAAAAGTGGGATCAGGCCTGGAGTTCCATTGGTCGTAAACAGATACCATTCTGTGTTATGAAAGGCCTCGATGTGAATCATTTTTATATGCCAGATGAAAGCCGATCCCTTTTGTAACCATTTTCTCTATCAGTTCCAGGACGGTCCGGCTGTTAAACAAGCCAGAATTGTCCCCAAGAGCTCTTTTGTAGCATTTGGCCAGAGACTTATGACCGCCAGGTAGGAATGAGCGATATAACGGGCACAGTATTTGTATCGGCTGATACTGAAATTCGATACTGATATTTTTTGAGGTGCTTCCCCATTCTCTGTGTGCCCTTTTTGCACAGAGTAATGAGTCAGAATGGAAATAGAGTGTTACATGGCTGTATGTTTCACAGACATGTAACAAATTATTTTATATAAATATATATAATAATATAAATACATGTTTTGTTTTGTTTGGTTTTTTTTTAAAGTTAATGTGTGATCTTTATTTCAAGTTATGATAAATTAAAAAAAATAAATAAATATTGGTATCGGCCACAGCAGCAGACCAAATATCAAATATTGATATTGGTTCAAAAAAAACCAAAACATATTGGGCCGTCCCTACCACCAAGGGGTGAAGGAGAGGGGTTAACATGAGTCACGTGGAGGCTTCTTCTACAACCACACGCACAAGGACATCAGTGCAGCCTGAAGGCATGTTGTATTTCGTTCAGTCAGTGGTGCTCAGCTAACCAGGAAATGAGCCTGGCCCTAACATAATATTTTCTCAACTCGGCAAGAAGCCAATAAGTGGTCAAGGAGATTAATGACTTTTTTTTAGCAATAAGCAATGCGAATCAATCTCATAATTTTAGAAGATACATAATGTGAGTATGGGCAGTATCCTGTGTGATACTGAGTAGAGTATGGGCCAATACTATATACCGATATTTTTTGGGCTCTTCACCATTCTCTATGTACACTTCAGTCATGAGGAACAACGGACATTGAAGAGCATTATATGGCTGTATGTGACACAGGCATGTAACAACAGATGAATGTCTGTATAGTCCCTCAGTCATCCGGATATGATCCATAGTAAATAGTAAAATTCAAATCTGTCAACTGTCAAACAGTTTTTGTTTGTCAGCTAGGTCTATTGAACACAAACAAAGCATTGTGGTTTTACTCCATCTGGTGTAGTGAAAATGGCAGTGAGTGTTATATTGGAGAAATAAAACAGCCACCCCATAAGAGAATGTACCAACACTGTCACAAGAGCTCCTCGGGCCCCCAATCTGCTGTCCATCTACATCTCAAAGCCACTAACCACGCCTTTGAAAATAGTGAGGTACAGATCTTAGCCAAAAAAAAAAAAAAAATAGAATAAAATGGTTTGAGAGGGGAATTAACGAGTCAGTTTTTGTTAGGAAAGACAATCCTTCTTTGAACAGGAATGGGGGCCTTAGACATAATTTCTCTCCTATTTATAACTATCCTCAGACTCAAATCTAAGCAAGGAAAACAATAGGGCTAGCCAGTATGCTAATAGGTGTGAGAGCACCCATTATGGGCCTGAATGATTATGCAAAATAAGACTCAGGCAGTTCACATTTAGTGTAGTTCAATAGACCTAGCTATCAGCCTCAGCAGAAGGCCAAATATTGAATATCGGTAACAGCTCAAAAATCCATATTGGCCCATCGCTAGAAAAAATATCCCCAAAAGTATTTGGTATCATATTGATACCAACAATTGTGGTATCGCCCTCTACGAATTGGAAGATTACCTGGCAATCATCTTCAACCTTGCACTGCATTTTGGTAGGACCGGATTTTACGCATACCATGTGCTTTTCACTACTACAAGCAGCGGGCAGACTTCAGCAGTTCGACTACAACACATACTGGGGACCTTTGGATTATGAGATCTACTCTAGAGTCGATGCTGCTCATGCCTCTCTTTCATGCAATCTCTGTGGAGCTCCCTCCCATCCTGATTGATTTTGTTTCATGGCCACGCCTCCCCGCAATCGTTTTTAAATTGGTTGTCTTCTGCTACACCCCCTCCACCCATGATTCCCCACTCCTCTTCTGTCTGTTCTACTGTCAGCGTAGTCATTTCTACAGGCACTGACATGTGCCTGCATCTCAGCTTGTATCAGGGTGGTAAGATGATCTGCAATAATTTCAATGATATGGGTTGTACTTCTTCCAACTGCAGATTTTCTTTACGTCCAATCCAGTCACCATCGAAGAAAGGGCTTCTACAACTGTCACCACTCCAGTGACAGGAAATTCTCTGTCCATCGCTCTTCGTGATCACTCTGGTCAAGACTTTGTCAATTTCTTTAATGATGATTTCAGTAACGGCTTTCACCCTGGCATTGAAATTTTGCTTGAAATGTTACATTCATGTAAGAAACTTCAATCTGCTCTAGCAGATCTGGTTGCCATGGACAAACTTCTGAATAAGGAGGTCGCTGAATGGTTCATGATAGGCTTTTTCAAATGGACATGGATGTCCCCAGCATCAACAAGTGTGAACCCCTTCATCTCCTTAAGCGTTCACCTCTCACTTCTGACATCCTCTACCTTTTCATCTGTACAGTTCTCTCTGGATTCTTTTCTTCATCAGTGGACCCTACCCTCAAATGCATGTTTCTCCTGGCTTTTTTTGTTTTTTTTCTGCTGTTTAGAATTTGCTCCTACTTACATAAAATTCAACTCATCCCTCCAGCATTCATTTTCCTGTTTTACTTGACTTTACATTCCATAGGAGTAAAACAGATAAGTTGGGAGAATCTTTTCCTATCCATCTTTTCCGCCTTAACTCCTCATTAAGCTCTTCCTAATGGGAACCAAAAGATGGCTTTTAAATTATTGGCTCCTGGTGCATAACAGGAGGTGAAAATATATGTTATAGATTGGTTCAGTGGGATAGCAACAAAGATAACATCGGAAAACTCCAAATAATACAGTTTAATAACGATTATCATTTATTATCGGACAGCATGCAATATGGTGGTTTCGGCAGAGTTGCCATTTTTATTGTAAGGATTTAATTAAGCCATTTCTCCTAATAAATTGTTGTTATCGCTTGAACATGTGGTTTCATGCATGCACCCTATAAAGGCCAGTCACTGTCTCTAATTAACTGTCTCCCGTTTACTTCCCAAAACAAATTTAAAAAAAACACACACACTCTGAATAAGACAAGAGAGCGGAGTCTCTTGATCTATCACCACTGCTGCGAGTAAAGTAATAAGTAGTAGTGAAATGAGGAGCCCTGTTAAATTGACAGTAACTATATCAGCAAGTAACTGAATTAGATTACTGGTTACTGATTAAAATAATGCCATTGCATTTAAATGGCATCATTCCCAACACTGGTTGGTGCATGCGCACAAATGCAAAATACAGTCTTGCACTTTCTTGAGGCAAACATCATTGCCAGTGCACTAACATTTTTGTTTCGCCCGTAGCAGGAATCTGAGAAAAGTCTAAGCTCTTTATGTTGAGAGAGTTCACTGCAAGTAACACTACCCAGAAATGTTGCAAAGCAGATGGCACCATGTTACTTCATTTCTTGTTCTTATTTTCTAACCTAAAAGTGTAAAGATGGATGTCTGACTCATATATGATGGTGCAAAACACCAAACACATACGGATACAGTTGTCTCGAATAGTAAGTCTGCCCAATGGGAGACTTTGATAGCACAAAATGTTGCATCATATGCATCATAAGACTGTAAAAGATTCATTCACACATTCATTCACATTCCCTGTGCATTTCTTCATCTGAATCAAATTCATTGAAATACTTTTAATATACAGCATTTGACCTTATAATCCACCCCAGCTTGAGCTGATTCAAAAATTTATGTTCAGATAAACAAAACTATAAACAAAAATAAAAAATAAATTTTATTAAAAAAAACTTTGCATAAGTCAATATTGATCTATTGATATTCTGTCCATCACTATCTGTTGGTCTCAGCAGAAACTTAAGGTGGTGGATACATCTGCATACATCATTTGAGGGATGGCCAAAATCTAGGTTGAAGTCATACATGAATACACTATAATAGAAAGCATTTTGACTGTGGAACAGTTTATGCATCTTCTTCACATTCAAATCAACAGGAAGGTACTTTCTGCCAAATTCTCCTGGGCGAGCATAATGGTTGGCTCTGCAGGTGAATGTCTTTATTTGGTCTCTGATGGCTTCTCTCTTGGCTGCCCTTTTCTTCTGACCTCTGTGCTCCTCCCCAGCATCGGCACTCCATTCTGCTTCCAGGATTTAGCAACTCCACAGTGATAGAGGAGGAGTAATATAATTAAACAATACATTACTTGAAGCTTAGTTAAACAACATTAATAAAGGTTAATGGCCTATAATCTAGCTGCAATGAACATGTTAAGGCCTATATCATTTTAATTATTTTGAACAGAATTCTTTGCATTTCTGTGCACCTGTGCTCACTCATGTCATGCTCTCCCCCGTCCTACATCACACACGACATGGTCTGCCAGTGTCCGATTGCTGACTGTGGGCAGGTGTTGGAGCATGTGTGTGAGGAGAGAGAGAAATAGCAGATGACCACGTGCTCAGACCTGAAGGAGGAGAAAGAGCACTGAAGCTGTCTGCTGCAGCTGCACAAGTGATCTCTCCTCTATCAGCCATGACCCTTCCTGCTCCATCTTTCAGCTTTGTTTTATCGTGAGCTGCATACCCACATAAAGATTTTGAAGAAACCTCACCTTAAGTTCCAGTACTTCTGCAATGTCAGGGTTGCCTAATAAACACTGACACTTTCAAAATAAAAGTTCAGCGTACAACCTTCAGGAAGAGCTTTATTGTGAAAAGGTTGGCTAGTGAGGCAATGCACAAACTCTGTGCAAACAACACATGGCTGAGCAGAGCAACTGTGGCTTAGGCCAATTAAGAAAAAAAAAGTTGCAATGTTATTGTGTAAATATTAAAGGAGATGTTCAAAATGAGTGAAGAGATACTCCTGGCTGAAGAGCAGATACAAAACTACCTCTTACACTGTGAATCCTATACATTTGTGACAATAATAAGGTTAGATTCTGTAAACTTTTTGTGTGAACAATGTGAGGTGTGGCGTGTAGGTGGGTGATTAAGGTGAAGTCTGAATTCTTATGGCCAATGAGCGAAACATACATTGCAGTGTAATGTCTCTAGCCATTTGTTGGGCAGCATTTTTTACTGGATCTTTTATGTTCATCTGCCTTGACATCCACATATGGCAACAGATTAGCGTCTCATTTTACTTGGTCTCATTTTACTTGGTCTCATTTTACTTGGTCTCATTTTACCTTTGTAGCATACAACGTTTGGCTTATGTATTATCTCTTCTGGGGATAATGTTGACACCTAACAGACTTTAGCAAAGTTGTGTACGCCACTGGACAGTGCTGCGTTTTTTTGACCAGATTGTCTTGACAGACAGACAGTCTGTTGTTTTTGCTTCCTCTTCCACCTCTGTAGTGATATAAAACCGCATCATCTATTTCATCAAATGCAACCGTGTTTTATTCATAAAGTCCATAGTTTTTTTTACTCTCAAAGTCTGCTTGTATCAGCGGCTACTGGTTGGGGCACAAAGGGGCAGTGCTCACCTCATGTTCTTATGTGCTCTTGGCACTTGCCTCCTGCAAAGAGGCAAGTGCCAAGTGTGTGGGTCTGTCCATACTGGGGCACAGCTGATTTATAGTGGCACATGTGCCACAGGGCCAGACACAAGGAATACTTGCCCCACAGAGTGTACAGAGTGCCTCAAATGTTTAGCTCGTGACATACCTACTGCACATTCGACTGTTCCTCAGGAGAGGACAAGACAAGCAAATGAGCCGCTGTGTAAACATGCTCTGGATGTGATCCACACATTCAGTTGTTGCACAAATATGTTTAGACATAACAGCTGACAACAGAAGCCAAGGATAAGTAAATTATTCCACAGTTACGGTTGTTCCCAGATTTACCCATTCATCAGGCAGAAAACAAACCGGATTTAATGTAATTTAGAGGACGTGGACATATTTGAGCCAACAAGTACACAAGCTTAAATCGTAGT
The DNA here is from genome assembly GCA_000787095.1 of Periophthalmodon schlosseri. Lineage (NCBI taxonomy): Eukaryota > Metazoa > Chordata > Actinopteri > Gobiiformes > Gobiidae > Periophthalmodon > Periophthalmodon schlosseri. Next base: position 13,569 of record KN473490.1, read on the forward strand.
GGAACTACTGTCCAAGGAGTTACCATTGCGGGTCAATAAAGCTCTGATGTAGCCAGCTCAAAATTCAGTTTAATGCGTAGGATCTTTTTTAAATAAATATAAATTGTGCTGGGAGATGATTGCCCTGTTTTTATTTTTATTCAATCAATTGCTCCTTATTAGACAATTTAGATCAAATTGTGTTCTATAATTCACTCAGTGGTGTGGTGTTTTGACTTGGATTTGATTTGTCAGTTTATCGAGGACCACATTGTAAATAAAACTGCAAGCAGTGATAAAGGGCCCTCGCAACCCTTGCGACCACGGAAGGGCACGCCAAACTGGGAGAGCTGCATATCAACCTTAGCTTGACGTGATTCAATATTTCCAGTGTCATGTTTTAAATAAATGTTTATGACCCATTGTAACTTTGCAGGAGGCGCTGGAGAGCCATTTTTAAAGATAGAATTTTAATCCACACATCATTTTGTCCAGCTCATCAAAATACACAGATGGTACGTTGGGTTTGTCTGAATCCAACGATGTTTGCAAAAGTTATAGGAATTTATATGCTTTTAAAATGGCTGCTTCGCTAAGAGCTCATTATGGCAACACCCTGAGACTTATGTAAATTATTTTAACAACTTTTGACCCCAGATATGTCCTGATGATGCTGCCTCAGTTTGGAGTCCATCGGATAAAAACCCTAGGACAAGTGTGTTAAGGCGTAAGGTCTAGATTTTGGATGTCTCAAGTTTGACCCAAGATGGCCGACGACCTGTGTGGTTTAGGGCGGGTCCATAATATAATTTTTGTCTATCTCGAGATGCTATTTGTACCTCCAAGTTTTATGTGTCAACAATGAAAAAATAGGCACCGCCTCCTCCTATCTCATAATGTATTTAATTTTCCAGAGAGCGCCACTGAACCATCCTGCAATGTAGATTTTTGGCAGCATTATGGAACTTAAATTTGAATCATTCTCTAATTTTGTGCCAATTTTCAAGAGTGATTGAGCATTTTTTCTTTCTCTCAGGAGCGATTTACTTGGCGGAAGGGAATAATAATAATAATAATAATGATAATAATAATAATAATCATCATCATCATCATCATCTTTTTTTTTTTTTTTTTTTCATTTTTACGGCTCAACAGTAAAAGTTAGACTGATGGGACTTTGTCACATTGTTCCCCGTTATGAAGAGCCTCACTGTAAATTCTTTCCCCTGTCCACAACAAATAGATTGGCTGGTATGATTTT
>KN473490.1:14904-27109 GCA_000787095.1 Periophthalmodon schlosseri
ATTTTTTTTTTTTTTTATGAAAATTGAAGGGGGTGCTATAGAGCCATCTTAAAGAGCCGTAAATTGCATGTCATTATGACCAGCTCAGAAATGTGCACACGCCCTTCATTAGGTCCATTCAAATCCAACAAAGTTTATGAAAGATTGAGTTTTTTTTATTTTTCCAAAAATTGACATTTTGTTGAAAAATCACCACGACTACGCCCAACATTTTATTTTAAATTGAATTAATAACCTTTTCTTGCACACAGGCTTTGTGTCTTTTGGCCAAGTTTGAAGTGTTTTTGATGAAAACTGTTGTCAAAAGATTATGATGAGTGATTTTGTCAATCCCAGGTTTGATCCAATATGGCTGACTTCCTGTAGGGTTTAGGGTGGGACCATATTATCATTTTTTACATGTCCTGATGTGACCATTTTTTACAGTCCTGATGTGACCTATTTTTGATGCTAAGTTTCATTTGTCCATAATGACATTTTTCTGGGCCGGGCTCCCATTGGTGCAATGTAAATCAATTTTTGAGGTGTCACTACAGAGCCATCTTTCATTATTTTTTCTTGGGATCTTCACTCAAAATTAGAGCTCACTGAACTCTAATTTTTGATACCACTTAACTGTCTGTACATTATTGTTTACGGCTTGATTTTTGCAATTTTCCCCAAAAATTGTACAAATACAATAGGGCTCTTGTACGAGTGCGAGGCAGACGAGCCGCTGACTCGCCCTCTTCGCACATTCATGCTCGGGCCCTAATAATAATAATAATCTTTTTTTTCTTCCATTTTTTACGCCTAAACGATACAACTTCTGGAGCTTTGAAGACCACGCCCTATTTACATCCACATTTACATGGCCACGCCTCAAAAAAGTCAATGGGAAGTGAAAAAAAACAAGTTTGTTGTAATCCAATGAAATCTGGTACACACATTCTTTATGTGACCCTGAGCAAAAACTTGGGGACCACACCCTATCTCCAACATGAAGGCGGCCATTTTAAATCAAAATATGCAGATGTCCAAAATCTAGACCTTGTACTTTAACAAACTTTTCAAACTTTTATCCGAAGGACTCCAAATTGAGGCAGCAACATCAGGACATATCTGGGATCAAAATTTGTTAAAAGAATTTACATAATTCCCAGGGTTTGGTCATAGCGTGATCTTAACGAAGAGGCCATTTTGAAAGTAAAAAAATCTTTGCAAACGTTTTCAGATTCAAACTGCCCAATGTGGTGTTGGTGTATTTTAATGACCTGGACATAATGATATGCTACTTAAACTTCTATATTTCAGTTCCCCCTGCACAGTTGTTATGGGGCAGGAAATTTTTGTTTGTCGTAGACTAATGAAATTTGGTACGCACACCCTTCATGTGACCCCGAGCAAAAAAGTCTATGGCGACCACACCCTAACACTGATGTGAAGGCGGTCATTTTGAATCTAATTATACAGATGTCCAATATCTAGCACTCATACTTTAACAAACTTGTCCTAGGGTTTTTATCTGACAGACTCCAAACTGAGGCAGCACCGTCAGGACATATTTGGGGCATAAAATGTCCTGTTGCAAACATTGTCAGATTTAGACAAACCCAACATAGTGTCCGTGTATTTTGATCAGATGGACAAAATGATGTGTGGATTAAACTTCTATCTTTAAAAATAGCTCTCCAGCGCCCCCTGCAAAATTACAGTGGGCGTTAAACATTTATCTCCAACATGACACTGGAAATATTGAATCACATATCAAGCTAAGTTTGATATGCGTCTCTCCCACTGTGGCGTGCCCTTCCGTGGTCACAAGGGTTGCGAAGGCCCTTTATCACTGGGTTCGGGGTTTGATCCCCAGGTTGCCCAGGCCTTTCTGTGTGAAGGTAGCATGTTTCTCCCCGTGTCTGGGTGGGTTTCCTCTGAGGACTCTGCTTTTCCCCATCAACCCAAAACATGCAAATTAGGTAAAATCTTCCAGCTAAGGTAGTCCTCACCAAGCCTAGCAACAAGATCACAGAGATGGGTCCCCAAGCACTGCGCTGTAGTCCTCACTGCTTCTGACGAGATGCCCCAGCGGCATTGAAGGATGGGTCAAATGCAGAGGACAAATCTCCCTACGGACACAATGAAGTGTACCTCACCTTACCTACGAAAACCTTATGAAAACAATGAAACAACTGTAAAGAGTCACATATTACAATAACCACTTGCGATCTTCCATGCCTATGTTTAGCTAACATATCACAAATAAGACAACATAACATACAACACAACATAACATATAACAAACGTGTCATATGCTTAACATGATCATCCACTTTCCCTGATATCTCCATATACACCTCTCTCAAGCCCTGTGCCATCTGTACAGTAAGAATGGCCTGTGATGGGTCAGTAATAAAGAATGCTGATGCTGCTGCATGCTCCAAGGCAAAAGCAAATTAAACTGATAAAAGATGACAACCAACGGGGGCCAACAACTCCACCAAGATGAACACGTTTACTGATGGGACATAAAGCAGAGCCACAGCAAGCTACAGAGGAGTGTAGGTGTGTTGATAAGCTCAGGATAGGACTTTTTTTGGTAGGAAGATGGAGAGGAATTAGGTGAGAGAGCAGTACACAGATTCACTTAGCTCACATTTTGAAGCATAGTGACAGGCTGGCTGCTCTATCGGATTACTGCGTAAAGGGTATCTAGGCACACAGTGGGAACAAATGCAATTTTGATATAGAATCTTCTAATTGGGATGCCTACTTAGCTTTGAATTTCTGGAGTCTACAATGTGATAGGCATTTGTGGTGACATGTAATATACAGTGCAAGCCAATTCTAATCATACTGTACATGGGGCAGATGGTTTGGACTGACCATATGTGAACTGAACAACACATGAATTTGTTTATCTTACGTACAATATCCAATTGGTGTTTTTCAGATTCTAGATCAGATAAACAAATCTGCAATCTGACAGTTAAAAAGAAAATTTCACCACAGAATTCTGCCCTGTCTGCAGCTCAGTTCAACATTATGGGCATCTAGAATGTTGTGATGTCGCATGAACAAAACCTATTTTGTTGCAATAACTTAGAGACCTTTATAAAGTTTCAGAAACTGACTTTACAAACATTTTTAGGTCTTGTGGTCAGTAGTTACCTCATACATCATATAATTCTGTCCCATCTCAAACCCTGTTCTGTTTTCATCTGCTGCAATGACTGGTATTGTTTTCTTTTTCATTAGCAACATTGAACATTGAAATCTAATTGTGTAATTGTATTGGCTAAGTCAGTCAGTAAACAACAGAGAATCCAGTTAAGCAGCCTTCCCTCTTGCATACATATAGGCACAGTTCACAACGAGCCTGGATCCATGTAGGCAAACAGTCTTGTTGCAACTATCCACATTTAAAGAACTACAGTCTTGGCTGATCTACAGTCTACAGTGCCTGATGCCTTATTAGAAGTATTATGGACCACGTTTTTGGTTTCCATTTGATGTATAATTAATACTTTTAAAAGCAACTTGTCAGCCTGGCCATGACTCCACACTTTTTCTAATCTAGCAAAGACCCATTGTTAAGTCTCTTTTTTTTCAGTCTCTCATTTCAGACATGCACTACAAATAAAGGGCTGTGATTGGTTTACCCAACCTGGGAGAGAAATTATTAATTGTAAGCACGGTCTAGGCTCTTGGATTCAATCATATAGTTTAAAGAGGGGGTATTGCACTTCTGTGAGGTATTAATTGTTAACACGTAACATGTTACCTTTTAATTGTTTTAAAAATGCCAACCTAAACAACATATTAAAATGTTCAAGTAGTTTCTGTTTCATTTTTGATGCTTTGATAAAAGTAGGGTGCTAACCGTTAAGGAAGGTTTAAATATGGATCGATAGCAAGATTACTCAAACATATAACATTAAAATGTTGCAACATTTGGCATGCAAAATTGAATGTCATAGGCTCAAATACCTCCAAAAATCTGCTGCTAGGGTTTTCATTCACACCAGGCCCTTGCAACCTACCCCAGTTCCTCCTCCCCTTTTGTGGGAGACAAAATTACTGGTCAACTCAATACACTTCTCAAAAGATTTCTGTTTAAACTGGTTTTTAATCCCAACAGCTACTGTACTCTTATGTTTCTGTGTGCTTATGTATGTGTATGTTATTGTGAACCGCTTTGGCTGCCTTGAAAAACGCTTTACAAATCAGGTATTTTATTATTATTATCGAGATTTGGCACATCAGACTTTCAAATTATTCCCTTCTGTATACATCTTAAATAAATAACCCCCCACTGGCTTTGTTCAGAGGAGTAACTAGTCAACCCAAGTTGTGCAATAACAGTGCATTTTTATCCACCTCACTCTAGAACTCTGGCCCTCGTTACATTTTCCTGGGACTAAAGACACTGAAGTGAAGTGGATGTGACACAAAAAGAAGAAAAGATCTGAAATGCATTTACATGCAGGATTAGAAAGGAGCGAAGGGCAGGAGGTGAGAGAAGACAGAGAATAGGTAAAGACTAGCTGTGGGTGAAATATTAAAGAGCTGCCAAGTGCTTCTAACTGTGAGATAACAAGAGCTGGATACATGGGAATATTGGGGTAACTCTGTCAGGGAGAGTTATGGACAGAGTGAGAAAAACCTACTCTGCTCACACATTTTATCCATTTGATCTTTTGTCTGATGTGAAATAGACACATGCCCTTTAAACAATATGTGCACACTGCACCTATGTAAAGTTGACATTATAAAGCTTTATCTTTTACTAAGAATGTTTAGGGACAACACAGCATGTCATGGCTATTCACAACTCCACTTAGAGTGTATAGGCATAAATCATTGTTTTCAATTGAGAGTGCAGTTCTTACTGAGGACCTGCTGCAGTACACAGTGCATGTGTGTGTGCTGCTGGGCATAACACATGCATGCAGACACATGCACACACCAACACAGCCAGAGGTGGGTAGTACTCAGTTACATTTATTTAACTAAGAACCAGCTTACTTGTATTCCCACTTGAGGATTTTTATTTTTTTTTTAGAAGTAACAGTACTCTTACTTGAGTAAAAGTTTTGGTTACTTTTCCCACTGTGAGTAAGTCTGCACAGCTTTATGTTGATGATATGAAATGATGTCTGTGTAATCCCTCAGTCGTCCAGGTCTGATCCATAGTAAAAGCAAAATGTAAAATCTGTCAACTGGACAAAAAGCTGCAGGAGTGAAGACGTTTCGCTGGTCATCCAAGCCAAGCTTTTTCAGTTCTGGTCAGGTCACTGGCAGCGTCCACCAGTGATCTGCTGACACTGCCTTATAAATCTGGAATAGAGTGGGTTCAAAACTTTTAAAAGAGGTATGACATGTCCATACTGGTCAGTCTGCAAAGATGAAGATGTAAATAATGTAATAAATGTACTTCTCTAAATGATATCACTACAGTGATTTTAGTAGAAAATGAAAACAGCCCCTCAAATAAGTATTCCATGAAAACACTTCTTTACATAAAACACAGGTAACTTATTGCACAAGAGATCCAATTGCATTTTGCAGCTGTTATTTATCCTTCAAATAACTACTGAACAGCTTCGTATGAATAAAAGTTCAAACATTATGAGATGTTTTAGGCCAAAATCAGCCTGTATATCATCTTATTATATCCAGTTAAAGGCACAACAAGGATATCAGCTTAACTGACACCTGATCCAGCAAATTTTTCAGTATCCAATATACCAGTATCGATATCGGTGCACCCCTAATTAGCATTATCACGACACCTGTAGAGGCTTTAAACTGGGATTATGTAATTTACCATGCACTAGACACGCTAACTTCCCCTTCAGTTCAATTTGAAGGAGGAGCTAGCTTTTTCAGGGGGATCCAAATTTCCAGAAACACCCCATGACATGAAGTTTAACAAAATGGTCGTAAAAACCTACTGGAGAACCACTTTTAGTTGATCATAAATGTTTAATGTGTACAGGCCTCGGTTCAAACTCTCAAACTCCACTTACTGCTGAGAGGAAGATGGAAATCCCCTTGTCGTCTTCCAGATATCACTTTGGACCATCATTAGGCTGCAGATGAATGTAAATGTGCTCCACGTATACATCATATGCGAGTCATGGAGTAAAAAAATAATGAAACAAAAATGACCATTCACATATTTTTTTAATGGTTTAAAATAATATTCATATTCACTTTTGAGTACACAAACTATACTATAATTATACAGTCTTTTTTTTATGTCTATTTACTGCTGCTTTACATTAAGAGATGCCATTTGTAGAGTGATTCATTTCCACCCAGGAAGCCCACTTCTCCCCAACGTTATAGTCCAACTGTAAGTGCAGTGTTGAGGCGCCATCTAGTGGAAGTTGGAGTGAGTGTAGCGATGTCAAGATGTAAAATAGATAGCTGTACTACTGGACTAAAAGCACATTATAGTAGTGAGTCTCTAGAAAACTAGTATCTTTAGGATATTAGCCCAAACTGACGAGCTCAATACTAAAACACAAACTGTTAACATAAACAGCTTTACATCATGTACAATTTTAGTTCTAATTGTGGGGAAAATAAACACGTATACTTGATGTTTTCTTTGTATATTTTAGAACACATAATATTATTATTTTTTTATTATTTTTGAAGAACTCTTTTCAACACGAGTCTTCATTTTATTTGGGGTTTTCAGTTTCAAATGAATGATTTGAAGATTCATTTATTATGTTCGTTAAAGTAATACATGTAGAACTGTATATATTTACCAGTGTAAGATTTTAGCAAATTATGAAAGTAAATGGATTTAACAAAACCACTATCACTAAATCTGTTTACTTCTACTTTAATAGAGGGTGTCCAAATGAATAAACAAGTGTACTAAAAATGAAACATATGGAATTGTTTTTAAGATCCCTGAGACAAAATTATTGTAACCCTCATGCTCCCCTTAAAAACACTTGGGACCCTAAGGAAATAAATGTGCACTTACAAAAACAGCTGTAAAATCATCATAGATTCATATTTTGTCCTACTTTTTCAGGTTAAATCCAAAGACACACCAGTCAAACGTTTGGACACACTTTTTCATTCATGTTTCTTCTTTATTTCCATGATTATTTACATTGTAGATTTAAACAGAAGGCATTGAAAATATGAATAACACATAGCAAACAAAATATAAACTCTAAATAACTAAAAATAAATAAATAGCCACTCTTTGCTTTGAACCTTGGTTTGTACTTTTGGTATTTCTTGACCTTGACAAGGCAGACCTGTGAAGTGAAAACCATTTCAGGAGACTTCATCATGAAGCTCACTGAGAGAAGGCCAAGGGTTTGCAGCGCTGTCAACAAAGCAAAGTGTGGATACTTTGAGCATTTGGATATAAAATATACAAGGGTTTGAGCGCTGTCAACAAAGCAAAGTGTGGATACTTTGAGCATTTGGATATAAAATATAAAAAATATTTTGTTGAGTTATTTATTTTTCTTTGCAGCATAATTCCATATATCTTGCTTAGTAAGTAGTAAACATAAAGAAAAAAAAATGAATGAGAGAGTATGTCCAAACGTGTATGTATCCCTGTCTAAATCAAATTATTATTATTTTTTTAATCAGCCAGTTTGACAACTTTTACATTCAGTGTAAAAATCACTATAAAACGGAGATACACTACCAGTGAAAAGTATTGACACACTTTTTCATTTAATGTTTTTACTTTATTTTATGACTCGAGCTTAAACTTCAGGTCTGAATTAGCTTTGGTTAGACCCAGGCTTATTTCTTTCATGGAACAACTTGAGGCTTAAGCTGGAGATGGAGCTAGTTTCAGCTCAGGATTTCAGGATAAGCCTAGACTTGTTAAGGAACTTTGATGGAATACCCTCTTTGTTTGTTGTATCTGCACCTATCAATCAATGAATAAATAAATCATGAAAGTCATCCTAGCGGAGAGTTTGAACTGCCTGCTTGTGTCTTTATTCCAAGTGCAGATTCTAACACATCCATCGCAATATGACACATCAATTCAGCAATTTTAGTATGTTACACAAACTGTAATTTAGAATGTCTGTATTCTCCACTAAGTTGTTTACTGCTTTTGTTTTACAGATGTCGGGAAGGCTACCAGGGAATCCGCTGTGACCAGTTCCTCCCCAAGACTGACTCTGTTCTCTCAGATCCAAGTAAGAATTAGATGAGATTAGATAACTGAAGAAATATACTTTAATATTGTAACTGAAGTTAAACAAAAAAGGGGAAAAAAGATGATGCCACTGTTAAACAGCATAATTTTAAGTATATTGATATGATATCAATTTGCTGAACACAGATTAATTAAGAGGGTGACGAGCAGGCAAAGAAGTAAATGTTGAAAGGAGGGTCTGGGAAAATTTTGTAGAAAACAAGTGTAATTTCCTATAATTTGGGGGGGTTAATTAGGTTTTTATCAGTCTGATTGGCTTTGTTCTTATAACTACATTGGGGAATGGCACTCAATGGTCTCACATTTTTATTATTCTTAAAATCATAGTGACCCTGTTTTGGACCCTCACCCACAGTTTGAGAACAACTGCTCTAAACCCCATTTTACATGGACTATGTAGGGAATAGCTTCAAACAGAATTTGAAACATTATCAATTAAACCAATTGTAACGCACAGCATTAAAGGCCCTTGCGACTGCAGAGTAGATGCAGCCACAAAGAGCCTGCCCCTCATCCTTTTGCCTTTCCCAACTACATCACCCCTCCAACATGGTGGCTGAGTGGCAGGCAAGCATTCACGCCTTACTGGACGAAGTTACTGGGTTTGACTCTTTATGGAGTTTGCAACTTTCTTCCTGTGTCTGAGTGGGTTTCCTCCGTTTACCTCTAAACCCAAAAAATGCAAATTAGCTAAAATCCTCCATCTTAGGTCATCCTGACAAGCCTAGCTCAAGATCTGGTCTCAAGACCCCTCCCACAATATCAGTGTATATACATTACTATTACATCTATTGCAATATAACTATTTCAAACATTGTCATGGCCGCACAGTTGGAGATAGAGGTATGTTGCTCCTTTTTCAGCTTCATTGCTCCTCATATTACAATCTGGTGTAGGGCTCTATTTACTGGGAATTACCATGGGAAAAAAATGATCTTATAACGAACATGCCCTGACATGTTAATGTGACACAACAATCCTGGGGAAATTCAAACTAAGAGTTTTGTGACAGCTCAGGGGGAGTGGGCTTTCTGCACAAGATTCATCAAACAAGCATGAATTAATCTAAATACATCTTGAGGTATGTTTTTTGTAATTGAAAAAATGCCATCAACTCCACAACACAAAACAACCCTGTTGTCACCTACATTTAGAGCTGACTCACTTTGCACCTGGAATTGACAAAACTGTCAAAGATCATCACCAGTTTGAGCTCATCTACATGCTTCCTCGATGTTTAAACCTCTTGCTTGCAGAGTTAACAGCTATGTACTGAACAATTACCGGCCTATCTCAAATCTGCTGTTTTTAGGAAAAGTCCTTAACAAAGTTGTTTACCAAGAGCTTACCAACTTTCGCCTAATAAAAACTCATTAGATGTTTTCCAGTCAGGTTTCTACCCCACCACAGCTCTGACACTGCTCTTATCAAGAACAATGACATCTGCCTGAACCCTGACGCATGCAAAGTCTCTGTCTTGATCCTCTTAGATCTGAGTGCTGGTTTTGACACTGTTGATCGTAAGACCCTCTTACAGAGACTAGAGGACTGTCCTAAATTGGAAGTATTTTGTTGAACTTATTTCCATGACAACAACACTCATGAAGCAGACAGAGCCCAGTGAATATGCCCTCACACGCTCACTTGGTGCTATATGAGGTGGTCTTTTCTTTCACCTATGGCTAAACACACCGTGGGGACTATACACACTAGTGGCAGCAGAGAAAAAGATTTTTGAACAACTCACAGACAGTGACAGACTAAGCCTTATGGGCACAGCCAGAAGCAGGAGGAGATGTGTTGCTGATATTAAATTGACCCAAATTTCCTTGTCAGACAAACAGCAGCTCTGCAGCACCATTTCATACAAATAGGCTACACGTGATGCAAGAGCTTCTTTATCCAATTCCAAGCACTTTTACTCGCACCGCAAACTCCGTAAGTCAGCCTGAGGTCCTTATTGGGACAACGGATGGAAATTAGTCTTTGGCTATAATCCAGTATGTTTACATTCATGTTGAATCATATCTGTTCATTAGCATGCATTGTCCCAATCAAATAAATAAATAAATAAATAAATTCACATCACACTCTCCCTGCTCCAGAGGCGAGTGGAGCCGCTCCAAGACCATCTGTTTCAAGTGCTGTAGGAGCGGCCGTTTAATGTAAATCAGAATGCGACTGCTTCCTTCACACTGGTCCAGGTGCACCACACTCGGAGCGAACGCTCTTTTACATGAACCTAACTAGTGGCAATATGAAAACGACCTAAACCAGATTTGGAGAGATTTATCTATGCATTTTGTCTCCAGTGGACTGCCGTAATGCCCTGCTCACTGCCCTCTGTGAGGCAGCTGCAGTATATATGGTGTTGCTCGGGTCCTGAGAGAAGAACTCAGCCTAAATATACAGGATTTGTGTGTTAAAGGAAACAACATGTGTGGTGAGGAAACAACATAACATAGATCAGAAAACAGCGTAATCTGGGCGCTGTTTGTGTACAAGTATCACTATTGCCTAGCACCAGAGTACATATCTGACATGAAATGCAAGTACTCTGAGGACCTCAGCCACACAGAGTGTACACTAACTGCAGGGAGTTTCGACACATACTTTGAACGGGTTACTTGCAGATTGTCAGATTACATAACATTCGTCTAATTGTCTGAAAACCAAAATGACTCAATAGCGCCAGCTCAAAAATCCATGGTACAACCATAGCTCATGACAATACAAGTAAAACATTATATTTTGGCTCCACCCTAAACCTTACAGGAAGTGGGTCATTGTGGTTGGAACACAATCTTTGCAAAATTTTACATCTCGTATTTGAATTTTTTACACTGTGGGTTTTCATTCAAGAAGCTTGCAAATTGGTCAAAATGAACTAAACCTATGTACAATTATAGGGTAGTCTTTTGAATTTTGATAAGTCATAAAATGTGGGTGTGGCTAACCTGCAATCAAAAAAGGCATTTTTGGAAGTATTAAATCGTGCGTAACTCAGATATGCAGTGTCCTATTGCCCGGCATGAATACACTTTTTTGTACACAGTGCCGATCTGAACACAATCATATACAATTTATATAGATGTGATATTAAATTGCTCTACAGTGCCCCCTTGAATATTTGAATAGGATAAAAAAAATGCATTTGTCACAAACATTTGAAATTCGGCATGGACATGAACAAAAAAGCCAATGAGGACGTACCTCTATTTGCAACCGTATGAAAAACCTGCTAGAATAACATACATCTGTTTTGAACAAAATTGATTTTATAAAGAAAATGGAGATCATTTTATAGCAAAGTTATAAGTATGAAAAAGCCTAACACTAACAAGTGTCACATTGTGTAACATTACAGTGACCTCAGTTTTTATCTCATGGCAGTATAAAGTATATGTCTCAGTGGCCATAGTTCTGCAACCATAGGTACATCTCTTGGGAGCGTATTGTTGTTTCCACAGTTCTATGTTCCCACAAACGTGTTTCCTCACATGTAAAGTATATTTTTGAACGTAAATCCTGGTCCTAACCTTAACCATAACCCTACTATCCAACAAACGTGGGACTATAGAGCTGTGGGAACATAAAGGTGACCCCCACATTGCTAAAAAAAAATGGAGGTAAAATACATCAGGACCCATCGCCATTGTGAATAAAATGTTTATCACTGTGTTTGGCTCAGTTGACTGTGAGCTATCATGCACACCCACAGACTTTGTAAACAGGAAGCAGCTACCACATGGCCAGGGCTACTGCTTGGGACAGGAGGGGGGAGGCGGGCTTACAGTGAGAGCAAGCCGCTTCCATTTGCCATGTCACCTCGCTCTGAGAAATGGGTGTTTTGTTTTGGGTTTTTTTTACTATTGAGTGTTGCATATTAGACAATGCAAAATATTACTATAAATGTTCCTAGGGTGGACTGTGAAATGGGAAATATACTACAATATAGACCCTTTAATTTGGAAGTTGCTAACACAAGAAAACATTCATGAATGA
>KN473491.1:5849-26391 GCA_000787095.1 Periophthalmodon schlosseri
CTGATCCTGAAAAATTCAAATATTACATTTTCAAAGACATCGCAGAGGTTAACCAGCTACGTGGCAACTAATATCCATAACGCGGTTGTTTTAAGTCCAAAAAGCACATTTAAAACGGAAGATTTGGCAAAATGCTTTAATAACTTGGCGGTTTATAAAATTTCCTATATTAAATAAAATTATAGGTATTGTGGTCATTAGTTACCACGTACCTGATTAGCCCTAAGCAAGCTTTGGAACTTTTGATATTATTTTTTTTCAGGAAGTCTAGGGGAAAAATGAATGAGAAATTTACTTCCGGAACCGGGGGGTGAGCGGTCACTGTTCAGCTCCATTGCACAGTGCACTGGACTTCAGTACAAATGGAAGAGATGGTAAACAGGAAAAAAATATTCAGAACATGGTTGCAAAAAGGTTGAAAAAAGAAGTTGAAAGTCCGGAAAGCAGATATAATGAGCCCAAATGAGTGTAGCTTTGTTCCTCTTTCTTGTGTCACATTCACAGTTACAAGAGACACCACTAAACACCACTGGATATCGTCTTCCATAGCATGAGCCCATTCAAGGCATAACTACACCCAATAGTCTTGTTTGTAGCTAAAAAGCCTGGGAAAAGACCACATGTGGCCTTTAGCAGTCAACCAGGGGCGCAGGAGAGGCAGCCAGATAGAAAACTAGTGAGTGGTTAGTTACAACAGGAAATGAGACGAGGAGAAAGGAATTCAAGATGGATCCAAGATGTAGTTTAAAGGCAACCCTGTCACCCTTTGCAATCTGTGCCAAACTGAAAATTGCGGTGAAGTGAAAGTGAGGGTAAGGGTGTCAGTGAGTTTCTTTTGATGTTGCTACAAAAATACTAAAAACAAGAGAAGAAACCTAACCGTAAGTCATCGCAGTCTTTCACACGATGGTTAAGTCAGCCTTAAACACCCATCATTTGCTGGGTTTCAGATGACATCACAACATTCTATAGGCCAATAATGTTTAACACAGATGGGAGGCAGCTAAAATTTATATGGTTAAAATGCTTATATAACACTGCGTTCTCGGGTCTAGTCACTAATATAAATGATTAGGTTCAAGGTTTGTGAAGTTTCCTTTTGGATATTTCTAATACTATGTAATAATCAACAGGAAAAAGCTGGCACTTGCCCCCCATCTGGAAGAATTACTTGATTACGGTACATTCTAAAATCTGAAAACCGGCAATACAAAATATAATAGAATGTATCATGGACTATAACTACGGTAGCCCTAATGGTGCAATCTTGTAGCCAAATAAATGTCCTGTTTTGCCATAACAGAATCAAGTGTTCAGAGTTACAGGACCTTGTGATACAGATCTGTGAATCAGATTGTAAGCTATTCTCCAACAATCTACTCAAAATACCAATCCTTCACTTCCTATAACTTGATAGCGTGTTTTGTTCCAAGTCACGGAAACACCCACACATTTTGAACTCAGTGCCCCTCCAAAAGTTAAGCTCCAAAAGGGGGATTTTGTTTCTAAGTTACAGATGGAAGAATACCTGGTGTGCTTTGGTTAAATATTAGCTAATTGTAGAATTCATTTAAGACTGAGGTGGAAAAAATCACTTACTGCCATGTGTAGTAATATTTTGTATGTGCACAATCCTACACAATGCAGAACATGAAGACTCTGGATGACTTATTTTGACTACAGCAGCTATCACAACATCTAACATTTGAATGAACTGCTGAACACAAAACCACAAGTTTTTCACAGCACCCGCCTAAAAAAAAACAGCGGGTTTCAGTGAGGTGGAGTTAGTTTATCAACAGAGACTCATGCCCACAAAGACAATGCTAAGTGTAAAATGCTCACCAGAATGTCAGGTTTCCAACAGACCAAAGACACAGGTGTTACAGCAGAATAACCACCAAGTCTTCCTGAAGCAGTAATGGCTCTACAAATGTGCAGGTTCAATTTATAAACCAAATACAAACACATTATACGCTGAAGATATATTTAGATGTTGAATATATACTGCAAATGGAATAACATTTTACATTTGATCATTACCATTACCACCATCATACCAGTTTAAAGGTTATTTAAAGGTGCACTATGAAACTTTTCTGATGCCTGCTCATCTCCTTTGGACATGTTATATCTTTGCCTGTAATATTCCACAGATCTATCTCCCATTTATTCAATTGTGGGTGTTTTTGCTGCTCATAAATATCATACACATGGATTCTTTGGACAGATCAGACCTGTAACTTAGATAACAATCCTCACACACATTTGGAGCACTTCCTCAGTGTGTTTAGGTTCTGGTTCTATAGACCTCCAGTCAACCATAACAGCAGCTCCAGAGGCCTGAGGAAGACCAGTGGAAAAACACATTCACAGCTGAAGTCTGCCTGTGCAGCTCAGGGTGCTTCAGTTACTGATCAAACCAGCGCTGTGTTGTTTCTGAGGGCTAATGTTCACACAGATCTGTTAGAGCCAATGGAAAATGTGATGAAAACAAATGACACAACAACCCAAAACATGCAGCGAAACTTGGACACAACAATTATTTTCCAATTGATTTTAACTGGTAGAAAAAATATTACGATCTTCCCGAGTCACATTTTGACACGCAACATGGGACTTACTACTAGGCATGGACAGTACACTGGGTGGGACAATATTTGAAGGAATACATAAATAAATGGTAGGTAGGTAAAATCAAATATATAATACATATACCAGTATTTAAAAGTTCTGTACTAACTCCAACTCTCACAATTTTATATCAAGCTTGTAAAGTACCTGTTCATTGAATTATTTAAAGGTGCACCATGTTACACTGTATGGCATTAAACGTATCTTTCTCCATGGAGACAAGCAGATGGCGCCATCATGCCAAGTGTCCGGTCAGATCAAAGGAGAGGCGACCTTGCTCGCAGCTTTTATTTAAGCTTTAAAAACACCAATGCAAAATAGACACATTTAATGCCATACTGCGGAACATTTCTAGTAAAGCAATATCATCTTCACCGGCAAAGTGCACCTTAAAAGACTTATTCTTTTGCTTTGAGGGTCAAAGTACTACAAAACCAGTATTTCCATTCAGGATGATGATAGCGTTTCAAAACAGTGGAAGCAGAGCAGGTTTCACAGATTATGAGTCCCAGTTATGGCTCAACCTTGACACTTCCTCAAGACCTGCTGTAGATATCCATTCACTTAATTCTCAGAAAGCTGCATGTGTGTTTGTTTTCCTACCATCTAGTAAAGCTATTAAGCCTGCAGCTCAGAAAGCCCCCGTTTAAACTTACCGTGGCACTGATAGGGGCTAAAACTGAGACCCAATGAGGCTGCACTGGCTGGAGAGGTAATAATAAATATATTATATGGGCCAAGTTAATTTGACGAATGTGAGGAGGGAATACAGTTACTCTGGCATGATAAGTTTAATTTCGTTGTATTGTATGTTTTTTTTTGTCTTGAATCAATGAGACCTACAATAATACTAATCAATGTAGAGGTGGGTGTTTTTGAGATCTAGCAACATTAGAATATAAGGTATGTATTTACAATTTAACTATTTAAAAAGGCAGTAAAAAGTTAAATACAGATATTAATCATTCTAACATTAGATTATATGCATTGTACTATGTCAAATAATAGTATAAAGTAATATTTCTGCTTTTCGTAGTCGGTTTACGTTTTGGTCGTTACTTGAACCACAACCAAGATATTTACATTCCTAAAAACTGTCATAATATTGCATGAATATTACCATCAAAATAATAAAACATATTCATTCAATTCAATTTTATTTATATAGCACATTTAAAAACAACTTAGGCTGCCTAAAGTGCTTCACATAAAAAGTCAAAAAGTCAAAAAGTAAAAAAAAAACAAAAAAACAACTACAGATAATACAAAACATAGGGAGAGGACAATAAAACTCCAAGATATCCTGTCTAGTCAGTGTTAAATGCCAGGGAGAAGAGGCAGGTCTAGTATAATATAAATATATAGTTTGTCAATATCACACACCCCATAATTCTATGCATAATAAAGATGTGACATGAGGTCCGAAATACGAGCCTTATTTTGTGACAGGACCAAACCCGGATAAATTACATATCAATCTGCATAATTCAAACATTAACTTGAGACTATATATTGAATGCAGTATTCATGATCATGAGTTCACCTCTTTCTGTCTGATGCACTGAGCTCTGTAAATGTTTTGTAAGTTATGCGATTGTCCCCTGCAGAGGTGACTCCTGTTGGTGCCTGAAGGACGTCCTGAAGAGGTGCATTTAAGGTGAGCCTGGGTGGCCCTGTATTTACCCCGCACTGTCCATGATGCTGGGCCCACTGCCACTCCACATGTAAACCACAGTCTAGTCAAGGCTAAAGTATTATATGACCTTAACATATCATAGTTCCTCAAGGCATTTTGATATGGCTTAACAATAAAAAAGAAAGGATAAACTAGAAAAATGCACTGAAGCATTAAAAAGTTGAATTATGTAGGTTATGTATATGATAAACACAATGTGGTTTCAATTTATGCAATGTCCAAAAGGAATTTGGACACTGCAAAAATATAGAAGAGGTGTTCAAGAAGTATATATTTACTGGCTGTACAGATTAAAAGTGCACCATGTAACTTTTCAGGGGAGGGTACCCACTTGATTGTCTCCATGATGACATTTTATTGCTTTGCCTAGAATTTTCCTAGCATTAAAACGCTTCTATCTTGCATGATTTCAATTAAAGGTGGTTTTATTGCTCCAAAATACATTGAAAAACATGTATTCACACTGTGAGCGGGGTCACTTCTTGTCTCCAAAGATCTGACCTGTAACTTGGCCCGGTCACATCACCTCCTCCTCAAGACAGATTTGATTAATGCCATGCTGTGTAACAATAGAGGAAAAGCAATTATATCTCCATGGAGACAAGCATGTGGTATAACCTCCACCTGCAAAATTACACAGTGCGACTTTAAATATGACTATATATAGTTTTGTGTTCTTTGTCTTCTCAAATTTACAACCACTCCAAACTCTTAATATAAATAATTCCCTCAAAACATTTCTGCTTCTCTCTGAGCCTGTCCCATTCATTGTGGTCAGGAGGACGTTTGGGCTCATCTGTTGTCCAACTATCAGTGCAGAGGAGGGGGTTGTCCCGGTCCCTCCCAGGATCACCCCGGGGCGACCCAGCCTCCCACTCCTCCTGCCCCAAACGTGATCCCTCTCCCTCGCAACCTGTAATTACCGCTGCATGCGGCCGATGAGTGGAAAACTACAGTCTATCTGAAAGGACACTTGTATTGTGATGACAACAATAAACCTTATGCTGCTGGCTTAAGTCGTTGTGGTTATAGCCTCCAAATGCCAAACAGTGCCTTGTTTTGGGTAGCTCTTTACATAGCTCTTCTAATGGTTCAGTCCAATGAGCAAAATGCAGTCATGAAATAATAAGCACTCAACTGCCACAATAAATAGCCAATAAAAAACTGACATGGCTTAATGACTGATAAATAATTCAAACAATGCTTCCAGATTTGATTTATAAACAAATAAATGACTCCAAAGTGCTGCGTATGCAATGTCTATCGAATTGAAAAAAACAAAAAAAGAATTAAATTATATTGTTACATTGCTAATAATATGATTAATTTAGTGATTTCTCTAATTGTTGCATTTATTTATAGAGTAAACTCTTCCCATATAGACCTCAGTATTCAAGGAAAGGCATTGTGGACGGACTAACAAACGCTGCAAGTAAAAGTATTTTTATGTGAAATACCTACTTATGTATTTGTATTATAAACAAAGCTGCAATACCGACATATTGAACAATTAAAAAAATGTTGTCAAAACACACTGGCGTAGGGGTGAGTGATATTGACAAAAATTATGTTCTCAGTGTTTTTTGTTGTTGGTTTTTTTAATTTCAATCATGATATTCAGGAGATAATTTAACAATGCATCAGGAATGTGCTAAAATGTGCCTGTAAATGTCTTGGTTGAGGAACAAGTATCGCAAGAAACATTAACGGAGCATAAAATTAAGCACAAAAGGGCAGAAATATCACTGTATAATATCTACTGCCAGGAAGCCAAAGACAGTCGTAGCAAGGCGTGTGTACGCTCACTCTCCTTTTTTTCCTCCTTTTGTATCTCTAAAACTATGGCAATTCATATGCATTTTTGGCCAGGAAGCAAAAAACAGCAATAACATGCAAACAAAAATGCATGCTCTCTCTCTCTCTCCATATATATACCTTCTTTTTATCTCTCTTCTATCCATCTCTAGAACTACGGCAGAAATATCACTGTATACCTTTGTTTGGGAGATTACACGTGATGGTTCTGCTAATTTTATTTTTATTCCGCTCTTTTTGCTGTAGTTTTTAATTGTTTCATGTATAGACGATACTCGATATTCTAATTTTGCATATCTTCAGAACAATAATTGCGATATTAGCAATTTTATGATATATATTGCCGACACCTACATTGGCGGTCCATAACAAGACGTTAAACTTTTTCACAGAAACTTGACAGGACCACAGAGATGTTTTTTGCCTTGCTGCTGTTACTACAGTCTTAAATGGAACCATCCACAAGTTCCAATCTCTTGTTAAATGTCATAACATCATGACAACAACCTTTAGTTTAGCGTCTTTTCCATGCCTGATCCTGGCCTTATTTCCTCAGTTTTGGTCACAGCTGTGTAATTAAAGTTTTATACGTCCACATTTGGAGCAGTTATAGAGATCCCTGTGGCACATGTGTTGTTGTTAATTAGTGCCGTGTCCCTGGTCCAGCTGTGCCACTGCAAAATCCCCCTCTCTCCAACCCTGACGTCTTCACTGACAGACGACCCACAGCCTGCTACTCTGTCCCTCACTGCGTCTCAAACTCCAGTGCATCTGGTTTGTATTAGCTTGTTGCCATGCAGGAACAAACACGATTTTTCTTTTGTAGTCTGTTCCAGCCAATCAGGAAGAGAATCGGGGGTAGTTTCCTGTTTCCTGTCCGGGTCCCAGACAGCACAGAATCCCGGTAGTGCTTGTTGAGTTTCCGAAATTCATGCATGTACAGCCAGGAAGCCAGGAAGACAGTCATAGCAATGTGTTCCCTCTCTCTCTCTGTCTCTCTCTCTCTGTGTCTGTCTGTCTGTCTCTCTCTCTCTCTCATCTTTCTATCTCTAAAACTGCAATTTGTATGCATTTTTGGCCAGGGAGCAAAAAACTGCAATAACATGGTAACAATACATGCTGTCTGTCTGTCTGTCTCTCTCTGTTTCTCTATCCCCTCTTTTTATCTCTCTTCTATCCAGCTCTAGAACTATGGCAATCTAAATGTATGCCCAGCCAGGAAGCCAAAAACAGTCATAGCATGATAACAACAGTGCAATGCTCTCTCCTCTCTCACACTCTCTCCCTCCTTTTTTCTCTCTCATTTTTATATATAAAACTATGATAATTCCCATGCATGTTTAGCCAGGATCCTCAAAACAGTTATAACAACAATGCAAGCTCTTTCTCTCTCTTTCTCTGTCTCTCTCTCTATCCCCTCTTTTTATTGCTCTTCTATCCATCTCTAGAACTATGGCAATTTGTATGCATGTTCAACCAGGAAGCCAAACACAGTAATAACATTGTAACAACAATGCATGCGCCCTCTCCTTCGCTCCTCTCTTGCACTCTCTCCCCCTCTCGCTTTCTCTCTTTCTCCTCACTTTCGTTCTCATTTGAATCTGTAAAACTATGGCAATTTGTATGCATGTTCAGCCGAGAAGTCAAAATCACATAGCTTGGTAACAACAATACATGCTCTCTTTTCTACTCTCTCACTCTCTTCTCCTCTCTCTTTCTATCTATCTGTAAAACTATGGCAGATTCTCCACTGTGAGTCATCATGAAGCCACGGCCTCATGCCAAAGGACAAGCTCCGCTGCTGACTTTGATGAAAACAATGTGATGCAAGGGTTACACAGACACAACATAGCAGAGCGCCACGGGAATCAGACAAATGTGTTTGAACAGCCGCTGTTGGGAAACTCATACACCTTTTCATGACGCTCTTGTGAATAATCATAGTCACATCTAGTCCGAGAAATTAGTAAGATGGAAGTAAGATCTTGAATTCTGTCCAGACTATTCATGGGTTTTAGACAAACAATTTCTTCCTGAAAGACTTTGTGAGGACCCATAGAGGACCTTTCCCCATTCAAAAGATATAATATTTTCATTTGAATTGCTTGATTGCTATGACCACGGAGGACGGCAGCCATAGCTTGGAACCCATGAATAAGTTAATTATAAGTTAATTGTTTCCCTATTACAGTCAGGGATATTTTGGGCTTACATATAAATTAAATGCAACCGCAAGGAGGTTAACATTTAAGTCTTGGAACAATATAGCATTTCAATGGGTAAGCACTAGGGCTGGGCGATAAAATAGTCTCCGTGACAACATGCAATTTTAGTGATATCGTCATGTTGTGTTTAAGTGCCTTTCTGTTTAATGCTGTTCTATTTTCTAAAACACTTTACCCTACCAGCTCCTATTGGTCAACCTCTGACATGTTTTGAGTGAGTGACAGCTGGGTGGTGTGGCTCTCTTTGCCCACCCCTAAGCTTAAAAAGAGTCCCTCATAAGTATTTCTCTTTTAAAATTTTTCACAATGTTTAATATAATCGTTCAAGTCAGACATATGAGGCTGAATATATCAACAATGCTCTGTGATGCCCTATAAATGAACTCATTATAACGTGACTGAAAGCCCGCCTTCCTGCCTTTTTCACGTTGTATTTTTCACTGATGACTCAACCGCAGCCTTGAATCAAACACTTACATTTCTGAATGCGAGAGGTCCTTCTGTCTCCATTCACAAAACTGCCTTAGCGTCATTCAGAAACTGCACTGAAAATAACAAGTCCTACGGGGTTTTAATATTACAATCCTCCTCTGAATATCAAATGCAATGCTCTGCTGTTCGCTCTTCCTCCTCTTAGTCACAAGCAACTTCCCAGAGACAAGTACTGAAGCCAATTCACCATTATTATTTTACGCATTAGTTTAACTGTAACAGAGATTTACAGAGTCTTGGCAGCACCGCACGCTCCCCATAGTCTGCTACCAGTGTGTTTGTTGTTATTTTCCCTTCCTCTGCTCATCCCTTCTGTCGCATGTTTGGACTCAAAACAATGCAGACAAGATAAATGGACAGCCAGATGTCAATAAAAACATCCAACTAGGGCCGATAATAAACAAGTCTTAGGGACATGACATGACTTGACAGCAAAATAAATAATACGATGTGAATGCAATATTTTCCCCTTTGCTTTGCAGATCTAAACGTGCTATTTATAGTAAAAGATCATAAGCTGTTAAAAGCCAGCGCCTGGAGATGAAAACTTTAATGCATGGTTGCTTTGCATATGTAGTCCTCCTTGCCAAGTAAAATTGTGTAGTGAAAAATGTAGATGTCCAATTATACTGTAATTCTCCATTTAAGAAGTATGAAAATTATATACTCTTTATATTGTCCAAAGCCCATGGTTAAAGACAGGGTTGCATCCGAAAAGGCTACAGGCAATGAGAAGATTTAGGATTTGGTAAGAAAAGACAATAGGGCAGTTTATTACATCTCTAAAATAATAATTTAAAAAAAATAGGAAATCAGAGAGTCTACTGTCTATTAAGCTACATGTTTCTTTTTAATTAAGATTTACTATTCATGAGATACAGTTGGAGGTGCGTATTAAAATGCATGAGGCTAACTACATGTGAGTCAAGATCAATGGGCTCTAGTACAGACAGATCTGCATAAATACTCTGCCTCTCCACAATGGCCCCAAAGGCCTCTTCATGGCGCTACTCACTGGTCTCAAACCACAACAGGACACAAACTAGGTTAAACCACTGGTGACAATGTTAACATATTCAAATAAGCAAAGTCAGACTACAGATAGACAGTCCATCATTAGAGTACAGCTTTTGGACGTGGGAGGAGGGGTAGACAATAATTTGGAAAGGAGTCCCCCAATACATAAGTGTAATTACAAAAAACATATAAGGATTTACAGCTAAAATGTTCATTCTCTATTGTAATATATTCTAATTACAATATCTATATGCACATGATGGCTAATGCGCATGATTTGGACCCATATGCCAGCTGCCAATATGCCACATTTTCCCCACAAGGCTGTTTGGGGGAGTCACAATTTCTACATTTTCTTTCATTTCCATCTTAGAATATTCAGTGAAAAGACCAGAGCGTGTGATTTGAATGACAAAACCACCAGCACCAAACAAGAGGAATCTGCCTGCTCCTCCAGACTCGGTTCTGGGAGCTGCTTGTCTTGGCCCGTTAATGTGGAGCGATCCATTGAAGCGCTCAGACTGGGGGGAGGTGGGAATTTTTCTCTTACCTATTTTTATTTTAACGCTCTGAAACACCCGAAGTCCTTCCTCTTCCACTGCCATGCTTGCGCCCTGGCTCGGTCCCTTTTCAGATACGCGCAGTCCCGCTCCTCCACGGTGGTCTGTTGTGGGTGCTCCAGCGCGCGGTTATTCCAGAGGTTGTGCACATCTAGGCAGTATCCGAATAGCGCTGCTGCTTTCTCCGGGCTGTTCACTGCTCCCTGCCCGAAGAACGAGCTGCTTGGTCCCGCAGCAGCAGCAGCAGGGACAGGGGGTGTGGCTCTGCGCTACGCCCCGCCCACACGTGTCCCGATGGTTTGCATGACGCTCCCGTGTGGTGTGGTCAGGGCTCAGGGTGACCGGAAGCGGGTGCAAAGAGGGAAAAGTCTTGATTTGTTTATTTTACCCTAATAACCCTAATAACTAAGACTAAAGCAATGTGTGTGCAATGCCAAGTGGATGTCGTTGTCTTGTTGGGCCAGCCAGGCACTCGTCTGTCAGTATAGGGATATAAATAGGCATAATAAAATACCAGTTAGTTTTAGGCCTTCAGGGCAGGAGGGGCTACTCAGCAATATAAAGTAAGAATATTTTATTTGGGTGTTTAACCTTGGAAAAAGGTGCTTACAAGTAGGTAGCCTATTGTTAATACTATCTTACATTTACAGATGTGTCAAAATTGACATAATATTAGCCTATGTAAAACAGCACAGTGATGGAAAACAGAAGCTAAAACAAGAGGCTGTTAGGCTGTTGACACTGATCTTGGACAAAGATGTGTGACATAGATCAGGTGAAACCATAGGCTGTATTTGGAAGAAACCCACAGGGTCAAATCCTGAACTTACGGCCACAGCTCTGAGGACCACACTGAGCATGAACAGGATCAGAGAGAACAGCCCTGTGGGAAACATGTGAGATGATCATAACAGCTCAAGTGCTTCTGTCGGTCAAGGTGTGGGGATTACCTGTCACTGCTTTAGCTCTAATCTAATCAGGCTGTGTCGGCCTCCTCATGAGAAGAACAGAATTGTCACAATGAGGACTCTCACAGTGTGCACCCTTAGTCTACAACACATTTTCAGAGACCAAAACATCTGTGTAATTATCTAGCCTACTACACAGGAGATAATGTGTCCTTTGGTGGCACGTCCTGTGGCATCATGTGCAATTAGCACTGTGGACAGTGTCTAATAGATACTATAGACCTATAATTTCATGCCCTTAAGATCAGCTTCTGTAAATTGTACAGTTTACTGCATACTGAATCTGAATCACATATGGGGGAAAAAACAGTTTCAAAAAGTTTATGACATTTATTTCAGTTCAGCATTGGAGGATACGCCCTGTGGTAAACCACAAACATGACTGTGTAACAGTGTAAAATAACACTCAGCAAAATGTCTAATGACAAAGACATGCATTCACTACAAGAATAGTTAATTAATGGAATAATTATTATGAACAACCTCCACATATGACATAAAAACAGCAGGAAGATTTCTACACATCAGAGTGTGGACAAGTGGTAATGTGCAGAGTTAATCCTGTTTTACAGAGACAAATAAAACCTTTATGAATAGAGTGAGCAGACTTCTGAAAACCTTTCTAAAAAAGGTAAAAGTCTAGGGTCCTCAGTAAGAGGCGAGATTTATACAGCCTACAGTAGCCTACTTCCAAACCATGTAATGCAACGATGTCTCTATAGCAAAAACAAGACACACATACAAGCCTATGGCGCAGGTATAACGTTATTTCTGAATGGAGATTGGGGACATTTCAGTAGCTGTATTACAGCACCACCTAGTGGAGTTTTTGGGGAAATTATTGAGATTGTCAATGGTTCGGAATCATCAGAACTTCTAAACAAGATCTAATTGCATTTTGTCCACCTGTAAAACAGAGGATATATGGGACCACTTTCCCTCTTGGACTACTGACTTACAGAAGTAGGCTACATCTCTACATTTTAGGCCAACAAAATACAAGTAGCTTATGATATCATCAACAATAATTAAAGTAGACGTGTAATAACATATTAGACATTAGACAGGAAAAGATTAAATAAAAAGGGTGAGTTCATAAGAAAATGTCAAACGTGTGCCCACTGACACTGGCCCTTTAACCGTCCTCCCCCGGTGTCTCGCTGTTCTTCCCCATTTCGTCGCTTTGTTTTCATTGAAGCTCTTTTGATCATGGCTGCTCATTCTGCTGAAGAACCCTTCCCTTTCCACGGGCTGCTCCCCAAAAAAGAGACCGGCGCCGCGTCTTTCCTCACCCGGTTCCCGGAGCACGATGGCAGGGGGGTGCTCATTGCTATCCTCGACACCGGTGTTGACCCCGGGGCCCCCGGTATGCAGGTAAATCTACCCGGCTGACTACCGCTAGTTAGCTAATGGCTAGTTAGCATGCTAAGCTAAAGGCCTGACTCATTCATGTTAATTGTGCTCTGTCACTAAAGGGTAACTCGTGTAGCCTTAGCTATGCTAGCATGCTGGTTAATTTAAGTACATTGAACTACAGATTAAAGATTATATATAAATATGACAACGCCTACTTCACATTGAAATAAACGATTTAGATCCTCCCATTACAAAGAATGATGCTCACTACCCTAGTTTTACATTTTATCCAGTGCAAGCTAAGCAAATTAGCCTCGTTGTGTTGGGATGTTGTATTTAAATACATTGTTTATTTTTTTTTAATGTGGCATATTTCCTACACAGTAATAAAGTTTACCTAACGGTGTATGTTTTGTATTAAACATGTTGTAATATCCTGGTATATGTAAGATAGAAATAATACTGGAATACATGATGTGCATCATTTTTAGATGGTAAGCTGTTTTGTACAATCTCATATGGAGCATGTTTAAAGATGCAGATATATGATACTCCTGACTGAAATACTAGCAGCTGTTAGACTTTGGGCAGATCAGTACTAGATACATGCAAGCTCAGATTTTCAGCCTGTTAAATTATACCACCGCTTGATACTTTCCAGGTCACCACTGAGGGAAAGCCAAAGATTGTTGATATCATTGACACGACGGGCAGCGGTGACGTAAACATGAGCACAGTGGCAGAGCCTAAAGACGGGACAATCACTGGCCTCTCTGGAAGAACACTCAAGGTATAAGAAACACAATATATTTTAATTTACAGGGGGAAAGTATAGCTAATACTGCACAGATAGACCTATTATTTTTGTGTATCTCCACGGATATGGAAAACATCTGTCTTTTATTTCTTGTAGATTCCCTCTGCCTGGGTCAATCCAACAGGGAAATACCACATTGGAGTTAAAAATGGCTACGAGTTCTTCCCTAAGGCACTCAAAGAAAGAATACAGGTACAGTAGTCTATTATTGCTTCAATTAATTAGGGTGGGTTCACTGAGCAGTTTAAAATGTACGTAGGCCTACTCCCTTGTAAGCTATTGTTGTTGGAAGTTTGTGATGTTGTTGAATCTTAATCACACTTCTAATGTAAAAATAAGCTAAAATAACCTAAATAAACCTTAAAACTAGCATTTCTTATTTTGCTGTATTGTCACTTACAAATAACATTTGCAATTGAGCTATATATTTGTCTTTTTAGAAAGAGAGGAAGGAAAAACAGTGGGACCCAGCACACAGGGCAGCACTTGCAGAAGTCTCCCGCAAGACTGAAGAATTTGACCTCTCACATCCCTCACCCTCTCAGGTCAGACACCCAAGTTTGTTTAGTGGCCGGACTGTTACACATCCATCTACACAGCAGTCTCATCAAGTATTTATTTATTTGTTTTCATAGATTGAGAAGTTGCAGAAGGAGGAATTGCAGAGTCAGTCAGAGCTGTTAGCAACATTAGAAAAGAAGTACAGTGATCCAGGTCCAGTCTATGACTGTGTGCTGTGGCATGATGGCACAACATGGAGGTGGGGCAATGATATTAAATGTTATTGTTGATAATTATTTATTACGCCTTCACATGTCACTTTTCCTGCTGCGTGTAGGGCTGTAGTGGACACCACAGAGTGTGGAGATATGGCCCAGTGCACTGTGCTGACGTCCTACAAAGAGAACCAGGACTATGCAACGTTAGGCAACGCTGAAATGCTCAACTACTCTGTAAATATCTATGATGAGGGAAACACACTCTGCATTGTCACAAGTGGAGGTGAGAACATTATGGAAATAAAGCAAAAGAGAACTTTCCATTAAGAACACAAAAACCATTCAGGAGATGAAATGTAACATATAATGAATTTTCTATTGAAGGGGCTCATGGGACACATGTAGCAAGTATCGCAGCGGGCTACTTTCCAGAAGAACCTGAACGCAATGGTGTGGCACCTGGTGCTCAGATCCTTGCCATAAAGATTGGTGACACTCGCCTTAGCACAATGGAAACAGGCACAGGACTCATCCGTGCGGTAAGAAGCTTTAAGTTTAGATCTGAGGCATAAGCATAGTCTCATGCACAGTGATACATATTTAATGTAATTTTTTCTACTGTCTTTTAGATGATCGAAGTTATCAACTATAAATGTGATCTAGTCAACTATAGCTATGGAGAAGCCACACACTGGCCTAATTCAGGGTCAGTACTAAAGGACTTACTTTTAAAAGACTTATTCACTTCACATTATGATATTTTCTTCTTTCTCTTGCAGGAGGATATGCGAGGTGATCACAGAAGCTGTACAAAAGCACAACGTCATTTTTGTTTCAAGTGCTGGAAATAATGGCCCTTGTCTTTCAACGGTTGGCTGCCCAGGTGGAACTACAAGTAGTGTTATCGGTAAGTAATTTAAATATTCAGTCTCCCTGTACATTTTAGAGAAATTATTAATGTACATCTTTGTACACAGGTGTTGGTGCCTATGTGACCCCCGACATGATGGTGGCTGAGTATTCTTTGAGGGAGAAGCTGCCTCCAAACCAGTACACGTGGTCCTCCAGAGGCCCCTGCACAGATGGAGCGCTCGGGGTCAGCATCAGTGCCCCCGGAGGTGCCATCGCATCAGTCCCAAACTGGACTCTCCGGGGAACCCAACTGATGAATGGCACATCTATGTCATCCCCAAACGCGTGTGGAGGTATTGCACTGGTCCTCTCAGGTGAGTGGGTACTGGTTTGTTTGATAGCATGATAGATGGAACAGTAATTTTGGAGGGGTCAGTATTTGTTGTAGGCACTTTTTCTTCATGCTAGTGGGGAGTTTTTGTTATTTTTTTGGACTGCGATAAGATTGAGCTGTCGAGGGTTGAATCAATAACTTGCATCTTATGTTTTTAACAATATTGTGTATTCAGAATAGATTTTTGGGGGTATTCCTGCTTTAGGGGTATTTTCTCAGTGGCATAGATCAGTTTTAGTATTGTCATTTATTTGTCTATATAGAATCAAATTATAATTTTTCTGACAAACATTTGCATCCTTAAATTGTTAATGATGCTCTTATGTCTCTATATTGGAATTGGTGAGTGAAGTTACTTTGTGGTTTAGGTCTGAAGCAGAACAGAATTTGTCCCTCAGCACCAGCTGTGAGGAGAGCGCTCGAGAACACAGCCATTAAAGTGGATGACATTGAGATGTTTGCACAAGGTCATGGGATTATCCAGGTAATTTCTCTTTATTTCTCTTTAATGTTGTTATTTTGCATTTGTATCTCTCAGGGCTCCTGTCGTGTTACATTGTAAATGCTTTAAAATCTGATTGCATTAGATGTCATATTTATTTTTTCCATAGGTGGACAGAGCGTTGGACTACCTCACTCAACATGCCTCATTGCCCACAAGCCACCTGGGCTTCTCGGTGTCAGTGGGCTCACAGAGAGGCATCTACCTCAGGGATCCGTCCCAAGTTCTTGCTCCTTCTGATCATGGAGTAGGGATTGAACCCATCTTCCCTGAAAACACAGGTACATATTCAAGCAAATCCAAAGTTGTCTTTCACTTTACATTTTGGATTTCCTAAGATACTGCGTTGTTTTGTCCAGACAATTCAGAGCGTATCTCCCTTCAGTTACACTTGGCCCTTACTTGCACTGCCCCCTGGGTCCAGTGTCCTTCACACTTAGAGTTAATGAATCAGTGTCGCCATGTTAACGTCCGCATAGACCCAGTGGGGTTGAGAGAAGGAGTGCACTACACAGAGGTAAAGAGAGCTTACTGGAAATTACCCGTCTCTAAAGTTTGTCCATGAAAATGTAATTATTCTTTATCTTTAGGTCTGTGGCTACGACACAGCAGCACCCACCTGTGGTCCCCTGTTTAGAGTCCCTATTACAGTCATTATCCCAACTAAGTAAGATTTTAAAATGTATGTAATATGAGTGTTATATAAGATTAGGTTCTGACTGTACTGCTTTGTTTACAGGGTGCCAGAGAGTCGTAATCAGGAGGTGTGTTTCACAGACATCCACTTCAGACCAGGCCAAATCAGACGCCATTTTATCACTGTACCTCAGGGAGCCTCCTGGGCAGGTCAGTATATAGGAAATATTTAAGACGGATGTCCAAAAAAGTTATAAAGTATAGTAAGTTCATAGGAACATATTTTGCATTTTAGCTTAAGGAAGAAGTAGTGGTAAAAAAAAAAATAAAATAAAAAATAAAAAAAAAATGACGTATGAAAGCTGGATAGAACAAATTTTGACATGGATCATTTGTTTTTCTCACAGATATTCTGGTGTTGTTCCTTTTCTCTTTCAGCCAGAACAGATCTATTACTTAACATTTGTCTTGGAAATTAATAATTTTAGGGTTCTGTTTTTCTTGCAGAGATCATGCTGACTTCTCATTCAGGAGATGTATCTTCAAAGTTTGTTCTTCATGCAGTTCATCTAGTCAAGCAGAGGGCATACAGAGCAAATGAATTTTACAAGTTTTCCTCTCTATTAGAAAGAGGGTCATTAACTGAAGCTTTTCCGGTGCTGGTATGTCCAAATACATTTTTACATTAAGACAAATGTTTGTGAAACGTCTCAATAAAAGTACCCAAAGTGAACATTTCTGTATCTTCTGTTCTAGTCAGGTAAAATAGTAGAGTTGTGTATTGCGCGCTGGTGGGCGAGCCTTGGAGACGTGACTGTGGACTACAGCATCTCGTTCCATGGCCTCAGCACATCTCCCTCACCTCTGCACTTAGTAAGAAAGAAGCAACAGTTTATTCCCTTAAAAATGCCTTTAAACTAAAATATTTTATTTGTACACAGCATGCCTCTGAGGGGGTGACAAGTTTTGACGTCTTCTCTCCTCTACGATATGAAGAGGTGGCTCCAACTATCACCCTGAAATCATGGGTGCAGCCTCTCAGGTATTTTTATTGAACGATTATTCCCATTACAATGTATCTTTTTGCTCACAATGATTCAATGAACTTGACTTTCCTCCAGACCAGTGACTTCTAAGATCAAGGCCTTAGGAACAAGGGATGTTCTTCCAAACAACAGACAACTCTATGAGATAGTTCTTACCTACAGTTTTCACCAGGTACTTTGTTGTAAAGTCATATCAAACATCTTTCAAAGTAGTGTTATTAGTTACTGATTCTTATTTCTTAACATGTCCATGTCTTTAGCCTAAAAGTGGCGAGGTCACCCCAAGCTGCCCCACGCTGTGTGAGCTGTTGTATGAGTCTGAGTTTGACAGTCAGCTGTGGATGCTGTTTGATCAGAACAAGAGACTGCTGGGCTCTGGGGACGCGTACCCACACCAGGTACTATCAAATACAACACTATAAACACACGGTAAAACCCAATCTCATTTACTCAAATAGAGAAAAACTGAACAATTTCTCAAACTCCTAACACAGTACAGAATAAAACAAGTACAGTTACTTTCAGTATTATAATCTGCTGGTTTGAAATGATGGAAATCTGTCTTTTGAATAGTTAAAAGTGCTTCTAATGGTGTCTATAATGAGAGAAAGTCATACAAGTTTTGTTAAGTTACGTCTGCGTGTGGAGGCATTGCACTAAGACTAAGCTTTGAAAAAGACATTGCTCAATTATTCACAGGTGCTTTTTGCTTCAACAGCTTTGTCTAAATTAGATTTTGTAATTCAAATAATTTTACTGTCATTGTTTATTTTTATTTGGTAATATTTCTCGTGTTCAACAACACTAATACAGCATAACTTGGAATAAATTGAGGTTTTACCAAAAGATAATTATATTTCCTCCCATGGTTGCGGTCACTGCTCACTTTGTACACATATTCCTCAGTACTCTCTGAAGTTGGAGAAGGGCGACTACACCGTGAGGCTGCAGGTCCGTCATGAACAGTCCAGTGAACTCGAGCGACTCAAAGATTTGCCTTTTGTCGTGTCCCATCGCCTCTCCACCACACTCAGTTTGGACATCTATGAAAGCCACCGGGGGGCGCTCATGGCCAAGAAAAAGGCCAACTCTCTCACCCTGTGTCCAGGAGCCACACAGCCCTTCTACATCACTTCTCTGCCTGATGACAAGTAAGTGCTCACATGAAGTAATTACTCTTAGGGCTGGGTAACTTTTAACTCCTATTGATGGATCACAGTATTAATGTCCTTAACATAAACAGTACAGACTTCTAATCAATGCCGTTTAACACAAAAATAGCAATATTTCTTCCTCAAGTCTGAACTCTGATTGGCTGTAGACCTCTTAAAAAGACCCAAGCATGTCAGTGACGTAGAAAAGACAATTTTATCTTGATTACATTCTAGTTAATAGCACAGTCCTTATTACTATAAAAGGTTGTATTCATGACTTTTAAGAATTTAATGTCATAATGTCAGATCTCTTTTTGGTTTGTATCAAAGATCATATCCATATCCAACTGAAACTCCTCAAAGTTGAAATGTTCTTGTCAGTGATTTCACAAATTTGCCTGTTCACTAACTGACAACAATCATTTTCCTTTTATTCATGAGACAAAATTGCGGCATCTTTAGCGGAGAGAGAAGAATATGTTGAATGTTGTTTTTATTTCAGGTGTACAGACCCAGTAATAAGAGATAACTGACCATAAACCACACCAAAAGATCTGCATTTTTACAGTTAAAACACTATTTCTACCATAGAATCACCTCAATTTTAAAACATGGGCATTTGTGAATGTCATAACATCAAGTGAATCCAACCCCCTGTATTTTCTAAATGAACTTATTTTTGTGTTTCTTCCAGGATCCCCAAAGGAACAAGTCCAGGCTGTTACCTTTCAGGGTCCCTGGTTGTTGCCAAAAGTGAATATGGAAAGAAAGCAGTGAGTGGCATTTTCATTAACACTATAGTAGCATTGAGTTCAACTGCTAAGATGAAGAACTTGTTAAAATGGTTGATCTCTGCACTGCTTATTTGTTTTTTTTTTATGTGTTGCATGGCAGTTATCTTCATTATTGTCTTGTGCCGTTCTCTTGTGGCAGTCCAGTGATTTCCTGACTCCCACCTAACATTTTTTTTGTCTTATTTATTTATTAAGCATTGCATTTTGTCTTTGGTCAATGTTATCTGCTCCTGTCATGTCTTGGCTCAGTGGAAAAGTAATTTACACAATTGTATTCACCGTTTATTTGATAATACTATGTTCACAATAGTTGTTGTGTTGAGAGTGAGTATGGCTGGATCTGAAGTACATGTTATTTTGAACATAAATGTGCGCTCTGCAGGGTGGAGTACAGGTTGGTAGAAACCTGTGAGTGAGGTTCAAAGATGACTGAAGAGCAAGTGTGTTATTGTTGTCCTTTGCCTTACTGTGTGTTATTCTGACCACCAGGGGCAGGCCTCTGCAAAACGACAAGGAAAGTTTAAAAAGGTACTGGATGAGCTAGATCACTACAACAGAGCCACCTCTGCTCTCCTGCCATCGGGAAAGGGCCTTTTCTAACTTTGAGATGGGATCTGCTGCTGACATTCATATATACAAACATTCCACTGTTA
Source organism: Periophthalmodon schlosseri (assembly GCA_000787095.1). Lineage (NCBI taxonomy): Eukaryota > Metazoa > Chordata > Actinopteri > Gobiiformes > Gobiidae > Periophthalmodon > Periophthalmodon schlosseri. The sequence goes on from KN473491.1 coordinate 26,180, forward strand.
CTTCACTATTTGAAGTATTTTGACATGGTTATAATGAAGTTGTTTAGTTACTGGTTTGTTTTAAAAATAAGTGGTGGTCAATAAATCACTTAAATGGGTTTTTTGCTTTAAAAATTGGGTCCTTGCTTTATAGTACAAAACATTTTAGAGTTGGCACAACATCTGCTTTTTTTTTTTTTTTTTAGGGAAATTTTTTAAATTTAGGATGCTGT
>KN473494.1:0-16436 GCA_000787095.1 Periophthalmodon schlosseri
CTGGTGTAGAACTGGTTTAAAACTGTTTTTGAGCTGGATTAGTTCTGGTTTAAAGCTGGTTTAGTTCTTGTTTAGTCCTGGTTAAGACGATTTGGATTTTGAAGACATATTGTGCTTGTGTCTGCTCTATAGTTATAATCTATAACACCTGTGGATCGTTATGTTATAATTTGCACATTTCAAATTGCAATATCTAAAATCTAAAATGAGTTGAGCCCAACGGGAGCCGACGTCTTGACAATAAGCGATTAAAGGTTACTCAAATATGTACGAAACACTCCAAAAACAACTGTGAGAGGGCAAATGAGAAGGAGAAACTCCTATAACACGGTTAAAAGTCTATTTTCCATAATAGGTCTGCTTTAAATTTCACCTTGATTCAGTACAAGTTTTGACTTATTTTGTGGCTTCATTAAGCACTTTTCTCTATTTTAACTTTGTGGTCTTGGTTTGTGTCGGTTCAAGTCCTGATTTGGTCCTGATGCAGTTCTTTTAGCTTTATCTAGTTTGGATTTAGAACTGTTATAGTCTTTCTTCTGCTTCAAAATGTGCAATCTTGCCAGCGGGGTCACCTCTCCGCAGATCTCTCCACAGATTTGACCTGTCACTTGCTCTGGTTCTGTCTCCTGTTTGTCTCCACGGAAATAAATAAGTTTAATACCGAACTGCTGAACATTCCAGGCAAGTAATAACATTTTTACGCAGACGAGCAAATGGCAGACCCTCTAGGATAGTGCAGCTTTAGACCCGATAGCGTTTAGACCTGGTTTAGTCCTTGTTCAGGTCCCGTTTTAATCGTAGTTTTATCTTTACATTCACAGCGGTGCACAGGGATGGAGGGATGAACGTACTACTCATATTTATAAGACAGGAGAGCAGGGTCAGATTATAGAGGAGCTTGTATTATGTGATATCGCATGGGTGTCTAGGGAGATATATGGGGCCATTTGAAGGTGACCACAGCGCTGTACGGGGGTGACGAGCAGAGCGAGCTAGGGCGTTCGGGTTAGCGGCTGCTGCTAAGTGGAGAGAATTATGCGAGATAAGAGTCTATCTATAGGTATTGTAATAGAAGTGAATATGGGGTCAGAGCTTAACACTCCCTTCAGCTTAAATGCACAAGATAATGTTTGAAGTTTCTAAGATGGTGGATAAATATGGAGATACGGTGACGTAAAGGGGAGGAGGGGGACAGTCCAGGGGGTTGCAGCTGCCTCGAAAGTGCAATATTGGTGTCAGAAGGTGCGAGACGAGGTGCCAAGTGAGTCGGTGTAGACTATACTTTGACATAGCTTCAAATAACGCCTGAACGCTGTGTTGGTTTGATGTTTTTGTCTTTGGAAACTGAACTTACAGTATGCTTGTGCAATGAAACACTTATAATTCACTTATATGGTTTAATTTTGTTAAGCTAAGTCCACTGTAAACTCAGTATCACTAGGCCTATATCACCCCCTCCATATGTTTCAGTTCTTTATGCAAAAACTCATTCTAGCCATCGTAGTCATGAACAAAAAGACCAGAATACACCTCTAACTCTGCCTCTTTTTGTCTCTTTGTGCAGACTGTACCCAAACAATATCATAATTGGGCCCTCCCACAGTTTCACAGTTTCACACTGTCACATAATCTTATTTTCCTTCCAACACAGCAATAATTAAATTTTCCAAAAAACAAACTTCATGCTTCCTCAAAATGTAATGAGAAAAATACTTTATTATTTTCATTAAACCAAATGGTGGTTTAGACAATTTCACTATGTCATTCAAGAGATAAAGAAATAGTGCAGTAAATTAACAATAACATTTGGGAGGCAACAATTTAAGCACAAATTTTCTGTCAACTGAAAAATTCAGAACTTCCTTCAGTATCTGGTAATAATAATGTGCACATACATGTAGTCTCCAAATACAGAGAAGCTCCACTGACACCAGCGCATGCCTGTAAAACGCTAATGCTAGTATTAAGCTCCATTGACACTAGCACATGCCTGTAAAACGCTAGCGCATGCATGTAAACCGCTAATGCTAGTACTAAGCTCCACTGACACTAGCACATGCCTGTAAAGCGCTAATGCTAGTATTAAGCTCCATTGACACTAGCACATGCCTGTAAAACGCTAGCGCATGCATGTAAACCGCTAATGCTAGTACTAAGCTCCACTGACACTAGCACATTCCTGTAAAGCGCTAATGCTAGTATTAAGCTCCATTGACACTAGCACATGCCTGTAAAACGCTAGCGCATGCATGTAAACCGCTAATGCTAGTACTAAGCTCCACTGACACTAGCACATTCCTGTAAAGCGCTAATGCTAGTATTAAGCTCCATTGACACTAGCACATGCCTGTAAAACGCTAGCGCATGCATGTAAACCGCTAATGCTAGTACTAAGCTCCACTGACACTAGCACATTCCTGTAAAGCGCTAATGCTAGTATTAAGCTCCATTGACACTAGCACATGCCTGTAAAACGCTAGCGCATGCATGTAAACCGCTAATGCTAGTACTAAGCTCCACTGACACTAGCACATGCCTGTAAAGCGCTAATGCTAGTATTAAGCTCCATTGACACTAGCACATGCCTGTAAAACGCTAGCGCATGCATGTAAACCTGACACTAGCGTGTGCCTGTAAAGCGCTAATGCTAGTTTTAAGCACTGATTAACATGTTTATCCTATCAGCTCCTTAGTGTTTACAGACTGTAGTTTGTGTCCCAGCAGGTCTCTGCTTCATGACAGGTCTGTTCTTAGAAACAATCTAATCCAGGAACAAGTACAAGCACTAAACAGACATTAAACATGCAGATTTAGAATTAGAAAGATGGGAGACATTAACAAACACAATTTCTCATAGTTTTTGTTTGTTAATAAGGGTTAGCATTATCAAATAATTTTTTTTACAATCCAAAATACATTGCTAAAACCTGTTGTGCTCAAACTTCCTGTATCACTTTCTTTTTTACAAAGGTAGGATAAATTCACTGCAAGTAGCTAAATAGTTAGTTAATAGTAGTTAAATCTGCCATATCTCCAAAATTAACCATTTTAAAGTTTGATATATCCCTCACCTCTAAAAGTTCTAATAACCAAAAGTCATCTCAGAAAGACTTCACCATTACAGCTGTTTTGTCAAGCTTCACCTGCAACACTGGCGCATCGATTCATAGTTAGACTTGTGCTCCTCAAATTGACTCATGTTTATGCGAGCAGACAAAATTCAAAGAAGAGGCCCAATTGAAGAAAGCACTTCTTTTAACAAGCTCTGCTCCCACTGTCAATCAAAGCTGTCCAATGAACTGTTCTGTTTTTTTTTAAAGGAAACGCGTCAACGGCTAAAAACGTGTCGTATCCTTCGTAAATTGGATGTTCAATGGAGAAAATGTACATACTTTTTACACGTTAAAAATGTCATTAATTTCTTTATGCAGCTACATTCCGTTATTTCAAACAGGGTCAAAAGAATCAAACATTATTAAAGTTGGAGTTGGAGTCGCGCTAGAGTTGTTCGGGTCGGGTGGTCTGAAATTTGGATTTAAAATGGCGGATTATGTCAAAAGCGATCATTGTAAAATCCATCGGTTTCATAAAAGAACATAAAGAACTGCATTGCCTCGTTGGAGTTGGGTCTCTGCCTTTGAAGCGAAACAATATGGCCGCCGCGGTTCTTTATATTGGCTGGCAGCAGCAGGAGGTCCACTCTTCTCCTTAAGACAGCGGTAGGATTTAAGACAGAGGAGTTACGTTAGGACAATCCCCGTGTGTTTAAAATGAAGTTGGTTCCACTATGCGCCGAGACATATGGAAGCGGAGGAGCTCGTGAGAAGGAATGCAACAAAACTACATGAGTCATTTTAGTACTTTGTCGTCTCAAAGAAAAATATTGCTGTCAGAGTTCTACATTCTACACAAAACAGGTCTACGACAGGATTATATTTGGTCTAAACTGGGGCAAAAACACAGCTTAACTAGCAGAACTAACACGACGGAGGCAAAAGAGATGAAGCGGGCGACGGTAGCTCAGTTGGTAGCGCGTTTGTCCACAGATCTGAAGGTTGGCGGTTCAAATCCCGGTAGAACGGTCAGATCCACTGCTCCGCAAATTGGCAGTGCGATTCCAGCTCCCACAGCTGAATACTGAATCGCACCAAAGTGGCTATAAATTAATTACGCTAGGAGAGACTAGCATAGCCCTAGAAGCCCACGTACTTCCAGTGGTACCTCTACCACAGTTTGCAAACCACTGCAGTATTTAATAAGGATGTGACTTAAATTAGTGTAACATGGTTCTGTACTTTTCTTTGCACAACTGGGAAATCGTTGGTCATTTTGTGTCTGTGTGATAAGATTTGAGCTGTACAAGGTTGAGTTAATAACTTTATGACTCATTACAGTGTTTCATTCTGCTACGTATTTGTTTTCTAACCATATTGTAGATTCAGAATTGTTTTTGTGGTTTAAATCTACTCTTGGGTTTTTGTTTCAGTGGCATAAATTAGTTTCAATATTATCGTTTATCGTCTGTATTTACTTCAGCGATATATCGAACTTCAAAATGTGTAATCGTGGCAGGCCTACACCTTCGACTTTCTTTCTTGTAATAAAAAACTTTGTGATTGTTTCAGCCAGATTTTAATATTGTTTCTCATAATAAAGTCACTAGGATTGTGCATAGGGATGGGACAATAAACAATAATATCGTTTGTCGTGATAAAAAGGGTCGACAATAATCGTTCGTGGGACATTTTATATAATCGTGATAATCGCCAACAAAGATAATCGCCAATGTATCACTAGAATGTGCAGAAAAAAATGACTTATCCACATGGGAGTCGACGAGGGGGGGACAAACGGGTCTGTTGTCCCGGGGTTTAGGGGCTCAGAATTGGGCTCTCTTCCTATTAAATTGTATTAGGGGGGCCCATGTGAGACCTCTTGCCCTGGGCCCCCAAATTTCAGTTGACGGCCCTGCTCCTCCAGAATATTCTCAGCTAGATTGATGTTATTTTCACTGATTATAAAGTACAATACTATAACAGTTCTTTAAATATGGAACTTATTTATAGTTAAAAGATTAAAATAGTTAAAAGATTAAAATTTTAATTATTCATATCCATAACATTTTAAACTGTCAGCAACTTATCGTGATATAATCGTTAAACGCAATTATTTTGGTCATGATAAACGTGATGCTAAATATCAGTATCGTCCCAGGCCTAATTGTGTGTTCTGTTTCTTTATGATGATGTATATTTTGCCTATGTTCCTCTTCAGACTCAATATAACGACACAATACTGATGGAATAGTTGAATTAAACAAACACAGACCACAAATATCTCCGTCGTCATCATTATGAAAGTGCGTCTGACTGAAGCACTGTCCAACATCTTCGCCTCATCAACGTCTTCTATTTAACTGTGAGTGAATTGTAATTGAATTCATATTCCCAGCATGCCCCATCACTCCAGCGTAATAGCCCCCTTTCAGACGACGCGTTGACCAATCACCGCAGAAAGACGTTATACACAAGACTCGGGGCGTATTCTCACATTCGCACCAACGCTGAGCCAATCAATGGTTTCATTTAGCCCGTTTTGTGATTCAATCGCGGGGGTTCTGCTGGGTGCGCTCCTAATCATGTCTGAAGGCAGATGATGGAAAGGCAAATGGGTCAGAGCCCTTCAGAGTTATGTAGACGCCAGACTTTGGAGAAAATAAGTTTTAAGGAGATTACAAAATTTAGACTGTCTGGAACCAAGGTATTAATGGTGAAAGTTTAACGTGTTTCAAGTTTCAGCTGGTTGAAGCGATAACACTGTACATACGAATCAAATCAGTGTTATGTCATTTAAGACTAATATGAAAACTTCTATTTCAAGGGCCCATATTACACTGTTTTCTGATCTATAATGAAGTTTCCTCATCACAAACAGACCTGGAGTTGTGTTTTGTTTCATTCACACATGTTTAACACACAAACCCTGCATATTTAGGCTGAGTTCTTCTCTCAGACTGATAACACTCTGTTTCATCTTGTGATGTCATGTGGTGATAAAGAAAGTGCTCCATACACGTTCACCGGAATCATTTGGATAATTTCAGTCCTGGAATTGCCAATTTCTACAGACAAGGTAAAAGGGAGGTGTTAATTTGAAAACTATCGCTTCATGACATCACAAGGTGGAACAGAACACTTTGAGCTTTAGAGATGTAGACAGACTAATAATAAAGGGTTACTCAAACATCTGTGAATGAAGCAAAACACAACTCCAGGTATGTTTTTGAGACAGACTAATAATAAAGTGTTACTTGAACATGTGTGAATGAAACAAAACACAACTCCAGGTCTGTTTTTGAGGAGGTGACAACATTATAACATGGCTTAAATCTCACAGGAGTCAGTTTTGTGTAACGTAGGACCGTTAATGTGACGGTCCTGCGGTACTTTCAATGAAAACTTGCATGCTTGTATGAAACAAAACAACAAATCTCAAATATGATTTTGATGCGAATACAAGATTATAAAATGGACTGTGGCAACTTGGGAAATGACTTGGGCACAGAAGCTTTCAAATAACAAAATCATAATAGTTATACAATTAGAAAAAGTGAATAAATTGTAATGAATAATAAAGATTACTTCACTAAAAGAGCAGGTATCTGTACTTTCTACTCCACTACATTTTTGAACAGGACTGAAAAGTAAAAGTATTTTTTATTATTGTTTGAGACCTGCTGAAAAGGCTGAGGGTTGATTTTTTATCATGTATCATCATAATTTCAGCAAACAACAACAAAAACATACGAATAAAAACAGCTAGAAAAAAATCAATTGTTGATTGTCGATTGTAATTGTTTCTGTTGAACAAAATTCAGCACAAATTTTATCAGAATCACTACATTTGAAGCAAAATCTGCATGTAATACTTTTACTTTTTACTCTTTAAATACATTTTTAAACAGATACTTTAATACATTCACTTAAGTGGATGTTTCCATGTGATTCTTTTACTTAAGTATTTTTTTTGCTCCAGTACAATATCGAGTACTTCCACCACTGTCCTGAAGAATACACTGTGTTCATTCGTCTGCTCGTTAGAACGTCCAAACTATTACCAACACCATTTTGAAAGTTTTTCAATAACTGCCTGCGATTGATCAAATGCCCCTGTTGTCATTCCAGTAGCATTCCAAAGATTAGTTTCAGTCTATCCGGGGAGGCAGATTGTATCTCCAGATCAGATCAATGCTTTGTTGTGCCTAAGTGTGTTGTCTGTGTAATTGCGCTGCAGGTATCAGACAGATAAGACACAGTTTAGAAGGATTAATCGATGTTATGGACATTCTTTTAAGACAACAGCAGATAAGCAGACTTCAGCATGTCAAAGACGTCCTCATTTCTGGTCATTTTGGAGTCTGGGCGGAGGAGGAGGAGGAGGAGGGACCAGCCGTTTCCTTCACTTGGCCAGTTGAAATCATTACTAAGCATTTGAACCACGTGATACTTGTCGAGATCATTGTTCGGCGTAGAAAAGCGTGCTCGCCGAAGCAGAAATAACTCTCAAAATAGCTCGGACGTCAATCATTCTGCTACAAAAGGCCGGGTGCCGCTGGAGCGGGGCGGTTTGGGTCGGGACAGATATTATCAAGCCTCCAGTGTCTTCAAAACAAATAAGAGCTATTTTTGGGAATCTTCTGGCTTACCTATGTGGGCAAGACTGATTTGTAAATGATGGATTTGGACCTCAACATGGTCAGAAGGAGGAGAGGCAAATACAGGGACTGAGGAAGGTTGACAGCTATATATAGACCTGGTGCAGGGTACGTCATCCTCACATTCATTCACTATGGGCAGAGTTACACAGCTGGAGACCACCATAGCGTCACAGGCACCGTGCAAACTCAAATATAAAATGTATTTAAAAGAAATGAGCGAAGTATTGCTTCAGTGAAAAAAGAAACCATCCCAGAAAATCAGTTTGCACCTGCGTTTATTGCTTTGCCAGAAATGTTTCTATCTTATCTTTTTTCTCCAGTGATGTGATTATATTGTAACAAAAATCCAAATGCTTTCTTACCATAGACTGTAAATATAAACGGACATAGCTAACCCGCTAGCCGCCGCGTTCCAAATAGGAAGTGATCACAGACGCGCTTCCGGCTCCATCGACTCTGGCTCCAATTCACTTTACATTAACTGTCGTCCCTCTCTGTGTAACTGCTGCTGTCAGGCTCGTCATTTTGGTCTTAAAATGTCCGTTTGACCCGCTCTACATGATCCTGGGGTTTTTATTTCGCTATTGTGTCCGTAACTCAAGATATGAACATCAATAACAAACGAACCAGGCGCCTTCTTTCCCAAGGCCGCTCCCGCTAGCGTTAGCAACAGGTTTGATTGACAGCGTTGCTAAGTGCCCGCTCCCTGCTAAACCAGCAGTGCAGGCGGGGGGGGGCGTTACCTTCATCAGCCTCTCTCTGGATTAGCTCTTTGGTTGCTATGATACTCGCGGTCGTAATTCCAAATATGGAACTCGGCCTCGATGAGCTTAATTTGGCCTGACCCGAACGCAAAGGGTCATTTAGTCCACTTCTTTATGCAGTCTACGGGTCAACTCTCCACATATATTTCATTTTATTCATAAAATATCAACAGCGTCATAAAGTCAAAGGAGCAGAAAGAAGAGTAATCTTATGTAATCTGCCTGCCCTGATCGTTACTTTCAAATATTTCAGTACATTTCATTTATATCACAAACATAAATCCATTGCAAACAGATATCCACACTTCTTTTTCATACTGACCTAATGAGCTGGTTTTATGTGTTTCTTAAATGTCATTATTGTTCTTGATTCTTTGACATTTTTGTCAAAACTATTCCGTAAATGAACTCCTCTCACAGCGATGCTTCCTTCCATAACCTTGGTTCTGAATCGGGGTTTTTTGAACCTGTTAGACTTTAGCGACTTGTTCTTATCTCACAGAGTCTTTGAACGTTTACTGGTAATACACTGGACTTTTCTTTAATCTTCTTTAATGACTTGGAGGATACTTAAGTCAGCAATATGAATATCATGAATTTTCAATACTAAAAGTTTGACAAATACTGGATTAGCTGGCTCTCTATAATGATCATCGGTGGTGTTCTGTAGAAGAAATAATGGCTGTAGGTAAGTTTTACATGTTGACCCCCAAAATTCCATAGAGTACATCACATATGGTACAATTTAGTGTAATTTATATGAGCCCTCCAGGTTAGACCTTCATCAACCGTGACTCCTAATATCACCTGTAACTTGACCTTTTGGCATCAACTGCTTGTCTCAGTGGAAAAGCATCTGACCCTCTACCAAAAAAGTTACATAGTGCACCTTAAAGTTTTTTGTTTATTCATTTAGACAAAAAAAAAAACACTGATCTATACAAACGAGGTTATTAGCTCAGCGAAACTGGAGTCCCCGGACAGGTTCATGTCATAAATGGCGAACATGCCAATAAAATACGACGTGTACAGAGCACGAGCCCCACTCAGTATCAGTCACCGCATCCATATACCATCCACATCAGTCGGATCGCGCCGTATTAAAAAAACCCTATAAACCTGTCGACTCGGCTGTACCCGCGTCGATGCCGGGGAACATGAGAGCTGATGATCTGCGTGAGAGTTATGTCCACACAGCCCTGTTTCCTCCTGCCCTTTCCGCATCCATCTTCCTGACGCCGCCCAAACTAAAGCCTCCGTCAATTTTGTTTTGGAGAACTGATGTCTGCGTCCTCGGGTAAGCGTCAGTTTACCCAGCAGCCCGTGCTTCATACGCCACGGCCCTGTCAAACGCGCTGTCCATAAAGTATGTCAGCGTAGTGGAAATATGGGGCTCTGACAGCTCGTGGACGCGGAGTGGCTATCAAACACTCAGAATTAGTCATGTGTTAAAGAAGACGTATTGTGCTTGAGTCTGCTGTATAGTTATAATCTAAAACGACTTAAAAAAAACAAGTCCGCTGACTCCTGTGTTAAAAAACTGCGGAGCTGACGTCGGCGTAAACGTTGTCACGGCAAAGACGCGTGGAACCTCCTACGGATAACCGCACCTCACGCTAGCGAATGGCGGAATTTTTTGTTCGTGACGCTGCCAAATCCTACGTGTATCACCAATTACGGAAATTAGAGAACGAAGTAAGTACAGAGCAGTGGGCGTGTACCGGCGAAACGGTGACAGCGGGGGTTGATTGGGGTGTAACTATGCCTTGAATACAGGAGTATGCGTGAAACACTCCAAATACAACTTCGAGAGGGTAAATGAGAGGGGGAAACTACTATAGCAGGGTTAAACGCTCTGAAAAGTCAATATTGATTTAAAATGATCAGCTGACTTTAATCTGCTCCTTTCAGTGACGTCAAAGCACTGTACAGCTGGACCGTGCTGACAGCCGTGGTTATAGTTAGCTTGATTACATGGTAGTTTTTTTTTTTAATTTCATCTGTGCAAAAATAGCTCTATGACGCTGTTGAACTCTATACTAATGAACAAAGTAAGTACAGAGCAGTGCGCATTTTCAGAGCAAACAGATGGCGACGTTGCTCTGAAAACTGCTGCTTGCGAGACAATAGATATTACTCAAATACCAGTGAATCACTTAAGACTGTGTAAAGAAGTGGACTAAGTGAGTGTGACGTCACCCACAGCGTTCGGCTCCGGTCAGATGAAGCTCATCGAGGCCAGAGCAGTTATAGCGCCGAATTTGGACCCGAGTTCCGACCGTGAGTATCATAGCAACCACAGAGCTAATCCGGAGCGAGGTTGTTGAAGGTAACGCCCCTTTCCGCCCGCACCGCTGGTTTAGCAGTGGGCGGGCGCTTAGCAACGCTGTCAATCAAACCTGTTGCTAACGCTAGCGGGAGCGACCACGGGGAAAGAAGGCGCCTGATTTGTCTGTTATTAATGTTCATATCTTGATTTACGCGATCATGTAGAGCGGGTTAATGCGAACATTATAAGGCGATCATGTAGAGCGGGTTAATACGAACATTTTAAGACCAAAAGAGAGTCGATGGAGCCGGAAGCGCGCCCCTGCTCGGCTAGCAGGTTAGCTATGCCCGTTTATGCATACAGTCTATGCTTAAAACACAACTGCGAGTGAGTAAATAATGTGGGGAAGCCTTTATAACACGCTTAAAAGCTATTTCAAGTTGATTTTGCATAATGTGTCTCCTTTAAAGGGACCGCTTGCCTCACAGTGGGGAGCACAACAGCGCAGGAACAGGTGTCATGAGTCACCAGACCTGGCTGTGACGGGGAGGGGAGGTGTTCGTGTTAAAATTATTTCACATGAATAACTGGAGGCTCAAAGAAAACTCTTGTGTATGAGCGCAATCCTCTGCTGATGAAAGAGGGAGATAGGGGGCGGTGTATTGATGTAATACGAAGGCAATAGGGCTCTGGTTTAGTCATGCTTCAATGGTGAGTTAGCAGAAGCTGTTGCAAGGTGAATAGCAACAGCAGCACGCTAGCTAGCTCACCGTGTGTCAAAGCTAATGATGAGTTAAGTGTCCCGCCCAAGGACCCAATGACGAAATTCATCTGTGGGAGCTAGAATCGAACCGCCAACCTGTGGGTCAGTGGATCTGAGCGCTCAACCAATGATGTTTAGAGTGGGAAAAGAGAAACCTCTGGGAAGAACCACAGTGAAGGAGAGATCCACTCCCACGGACGGGCAGGCTGCAGATGTGTCCGGGACTAAAGCGAAGTAGTAATGCGAACAGTTACTAGTTCTGATAGACCGTTCCAGACCAGTCTAAAACTATTTAGAACATTTTCCTTCAGTAACAATATGTGCTAAAAAGAGCATGTAGTATATATTCATTTTTGGTCTGTGGCAGCGCCCAGACTGTGGAACAGCCTCCCTCTGCCTGTCAGACCCTCTCAGTCTTTAACGCAGTTTAAGACGAGACCATAGACTGTGTAAAGAAGTGGACTAAGTGAGTGTAACCCACAGCTCCAGTCAAATGAAGCTCATCGAGGCCAGAGCAGTTATAGCGGCGAATTTGAAGCCGAGTTTGCAATTTTGTCCACGAGTATCATAGCAACCAAAGAGCTAATCCGGAGCGAGGCTGTTGCTAAACCCACCTCTTCTTCCTGGCATTTAATTCTAGCTAGACAGGTTATCTTGGTGTTTATTGTACTTTTCCTGTGCACAAAAAAACAAATATACACATGACTTTTATGTGAAGCACTTTGGTCAGCTGAAGTTGTTTTTTTAATGTGCTATATAAATTAAATTGAACTGAACAGCCCTATATGATATGAGGTGACGTGTCTTGCTCAAGAACAGAACAATAGTATTTAGGTTCGAATAGGAAGCTTAAACAAAGCATTAAATTTATGTACTAATGGAATATAAGGGTGGTATTTAATAAGTTTTCTTCTCCATGTGCATTAAGTGTCCTAGATACATGTGCTCGAAATAAATAAATAAATAAATGAATGAATGAAATAGGTTAAAAGGTCGACAGCGATTTTAATTTTAATGACGATTAAAGCTACTAATTTCTCACATTTACAAATACAACATGAAGGTCACATTTCAGTTAAGTATATTCTAATTCCACTTTTCGAGTTTCGAGTTAAATATATGGTAGAATTCTTAGAGCAGCCATTTTGTAGTATATTTGCAATAACATAAACAAGCACAAGCTCAAACGTGTCAGTTAATGTTGCTCTGTGCGTTTTGTGAATCGAAAGAGTTTGGGCAAATATCAAATCTGCCAAATTAAACACAAAATCGTCAAGATGAATCGGCCTCATCAAAATGGGTGCATGTTGCCTGTTGGCTTTCCCTCATAAAACATGCCTCGTCCTCGTCCTCCTCGTGCTTTGGGTGACGATAATTGCTCAGTTTTGCGGCTTTAAGATCAAAGTGCTGCCTTAACCAGTGTGGATGTGATGTGGATGTGATGTGCCAGCTCTGAGCGGTAGAGAGATTTTCTGCTCTCCTTTGGCAGATCCAACCGCTGTGCAAGGAAACATAATGCGATCTGCAAAATCCCAAGTCTTTAACACCACAGAGGAGCTAGCTTCCAGACGCTATGGAAGTTTAGCCTGTAAAAGACCGGGGAGAGCTGGTGGCTTGGTTTTTAAGGTCCTATATTACACAAAACTGACTCTTGTGAGCTTTAAGCCACGTTCTAATGCTGTTGCCTCATCAAAACATACTTGGAGTTGTGTTTTGTTTTATTCATGTTTGAGTAACCCTTTATTATTAGTCTGTCTACGTCTCCAAAGCTCAAAACGCTCTGTTCCACTTTGTGATGTCATGTAGAGGGAGTTTTCAAGTTAACAGCTGCTTTAACCTTTAGTTCAGCAGAGATTGGTAATTCCAGAACTGAAATTATCCAAATGATTCTAGTGAAGGTGTGTGTAGATCAGAAAATAGTCTAATTTGAGCCCTTTAAACATGAATAAATATGGATCGGGTGGGTCATTTCTCAAAGTCCACGCTGGTTTTAGCTCTAGACAGTGTCTTATTTTTCCGACCCCAACCATTTTAATAATTGCTGTTGGGTTGAAATGGTGAACTTCTGAACTCGTTTGACGCTGGGGACTTAGCTTTCTTCATTTTACAGACAATTAAACAGGGCTAAATGTTTAAATTGTAAGATGTCAAAAACCATGTCTATATAAAGTACCAGAAAGGCTCCAATATGGGTCACTTTTCATTATTCCAACTTTGAATATGAAAAAGTTGTGCATGGACGAAGTAACTGTTACTGACAGTTTGCCGTAGCGCTCTTTGCTAACTAATGATTACAAGAATAAAGTTTCTGTCCTGTTATAAAATACATTTCTGTGTGGAGTGGCCAACTGCACAATTCCCTCAAATATGAATAAGATTAGAGCTGGCTCTGACCATCTCTCTCTTCTATCTGTCAGAGGAGATGTATTATGTGTCTAAACCAAAATGTCCACTATAACCAGAACATGTTTAAATGATGTTTTGATGGACAGTTCTGTCAAACGCCTGATGGGATTTGAAGTATTGAGTTTATCTCAGATGTTATCAGAGCAAAGGCATCACAGCCTACAGCAGTGAGCTTTATATTTCATCATGTTTCTACTTTAGAACATGCAGTTTCTAAGCGACAGTCAAACACTTGTAATTCTCTGTGTCACTTTGCTATTTCACTATGCTTTTGTTCAGGGAGATGTTCTCGCTTTGACTGGGATGTTCCACAGTATGGCACTAAACTGATATATTGTTTTTTTCAATAACAGATGTTTGATCGCTTGAATAACATGCATTCTTACTGTGAGGAGGATCGCTTCTCCACCGACCTGACCTGTAACTGTCTCCAAGGAGATATATATGTTTAATTCCATACTGTTAACCGTAGTGGTTTTTACAGAAAACCTTATGTAAAATAGACTTTTCAGAGCTTTTAACCAAGTTATAGTTGTTTCCTTGTCATTTACCTGAGTTTGAAGTTTTATTTGGAGTGATTTGTCCAGGTCTGATACATAGTAAAAGCCAAAGTTGAATCTGTCAACTGAACAAGAAACCTCTTGTCCAGTTGACAGATTCAACTTTGGCTTTTACTATGTATCAGACTTGGACGACTGAGGGATTACACAGACATGTTTGAGTCATCTTTAATCGCTTATTTTCACGGCGCCATATTGCCAATCAACCCTCGTTTTCACCACCACGCGCCCACTGTGACGTACTTACTTCGTTTTCCACTTTTATTTTCTTAATCGATGATATGCATAGAATTTGGGAGCGTCACGTAGTCATTTTGGTGCAAATGAAAAAAAAAAATCTGCTACTCGCTAGAGTGATGTGGAGCTATCCACAGGAGGAGCCAACAGCCACACCGCCTCTTTGTGTGATGACGTTTACGCCAAAGTCAGCTCCCACTGGACTCGTTTTAGATGAATATTTCAATTTAAAATGAGCAAATTATAACATAATGACCCACGGGTGTCATAGATTATAACTATAGAGCAGACACAAGCACAATATGTCTTCTTTAAATAAGTTTTTCTGGCTTAGACAAATGTAGTTTCAATATCAGCGGTGAAAACAAAGCCTACACCAGATATGACCTTTTGTTTTACAACAGCCTGCAGCCTCCATCTTTACTTACAGACAGCGAGAAGACGACTGCCCTAAAAACAGCCACAATGCTCAATACATCTTTGGAAAGTAGCTCAGATCTCCCACACTAAATATAATTCTGACCAAAAGCCAAAAACAGGACAACTGCTACAAGTGACTACAAAGTATAGGCCTAATGTTCAAATGAGACTTGAGTCGAAAACACAATCACTGCATAATAGAACTGCGTTTGTTTCTATAGGGATTAGAACAGTTCAGACTTGCAGGCAAACTTAATGGGATACTGTAGGACTGGGTGGTGGGCCGGTTGTTGAATATGTTAGAAAATAGATGAAAAAATCAACCAATCAGATAATGGATATAGAAATATGAATTAATTTTAGTCCATTCAAAGTTCAAGTACATCAGTTGATATTGTAACACACACACCCCAATATCCATCCTTCCATCCATTTTCTTCCGCTTATCCAAGGCCGGGTCACGGGGGTAGCAATCTAAGCAGGGTCTCCCAGACTTCCCTCACCCCAGACACTTCCACCAGCTCCTCCAGTAGGACCCCAGGGCGTTCCCAGGCCAGCCGAGAGACATAGTCCCTCCAGCGTGTCCTGAGTCTGGGTGTATTTTAAAACACTGCCCAATACGATTTATATATTTGTGACTCTCAGCATGGATCAATTTTAATAGTGGCAAGACACAAACTTATCATTTTGCTTCGTGAGTTCTATATTTCATGTTGCAGTCCTCACCCATGATCATGCGGATACTTTATATAGTCTATAGGGACTTTTCTATGGCGTTAGAAAAATGGGACACAGCGATGGACCCTATACATCAGTTTGACAGAGACATACAACACAAGTTCAGGCCCAGAGCGTTCTCGTCCCAAGCAGAAAAGTGCAAACAAAAGTAGAGGGTTAAGATAAATCAATGTTCTGAATGTTTTACTCTGCACGATATGATCTAAGCTACATTACATCATATCAAAAGCCTTGTTTTGTTTCTGTCTATAATGAACACAGCTGTACTTGGACCACTGTGGTAAGAGGTAAGACCCCCTCCACCCAAAACATGCCCTATACACTGATTCTTCATCTAGGTACTGACCAACATCCAATATCACCTTTTGCTATTCTTGCTACTGCAGTTGACCCATGTATTGGAGGATGGGTCAAACGCAGAGAACATAAGACAACCATTCAAGCTAGAAATGTTTACTAGAAATCTCCTCAGACGTCCGATTCTTCTATGGGTTTGTCATAGGGTTTATTCAGCGTTGTTTGAACCGGCTGTGGTCTTCGATACACATGCACAAGCCTCTAA